>RYFJ01000254.1:0-301928 GCA_003991445.1 Oryza meyeriana var. granulata
TAACTGTATCGGCAATCCATATCCCCGAGTGGTTGACATCGGTGGCCATTGCCACACCGATACAGAGTCCAGATTTTTCCAAGTTCTTAGGGCAAGACAACAATTCTATTAGTAGAGGCTATTAGCTGATTCTTGGCACAGTGTGAGAAAACATCGGCTAGAGGAGGCTCTGAGAGTTAGGTTTTTCCCCCTTGTCATTGTCTGGATCAGCCTTTACATGGTTCTCCTCATTACCACCGATCAGTCGGGGATGGGGCCATTCTAGAAAAACAGGTTTACAAATACTTCTTTGCTGGAATCCATGAGATGAGACTGACAGATTTAACCATCGGTTAGGCAGGGACCAGACAGAACGGCCCGGGAATATGTCCAGAGGTTTTCGGGACGTTAGAAACATGTTACAGCTGAATCTGAGCGACGGACATCTAGCCGGACTGCCTTTTGCAGGGTCTCTTAGCGCAATTAAAGAGAGATTTTCATCACAGGAGTTCGAGTCTGGCGCACCTTGTTACAAATGTATCGCTATGAAAGCCGATGTTCAAGAGGCAAAAAGGATAAATATCAAAGAAGGCCGTTGCTCAGGTTACGGTTTATTCATCGACTCAGATGATGAAAATCCGATGCTGAACTCGGATTGGCGGAGCGGCTAGGAACAAGAAACAATACAGCCCTTGGGTGAAGGATATCGCAAGGAGGAGCGATATTTGACTTTCGACATTAATAAAGCCGATAAAATCTTTGATTTAACTGCTGACAGGAGAAACAGATAAACTTCCGCCAAATCACGTTATTCACAGCAGCCGAAGAACATGAAGAAGAAGAGATATGCCAAGTGGCATAACACGATATCGACCACACCAATTGAGTGCAAAGTTTTTCGGCACAATTCCAATCGGCTGTGTGGAAACAGCGCAGGATCAAATTCGAAGACAAACAGCTGATGAATAGGATGGACATCCATTTCCTTTGAATATGGTTTAATGCAGGGATCATCAGGAATCAGGCGATGGAGAAGGCGTTGGGGTTAGAAGGACGAGGGAATGTACTTCATCGGAACCTGATAGAAAACATATTCAGCAGAAGAACGGATGGAGTGACCAGACAGTGAAAGATATAATCCTTCATTGGATTGCCATTTTTCAGGTTCTGTTGGGATCAGGGTATGAGATTGGCGACAATTCAGATTGCCCCGATGCCGGTAATATGGGATATCGGCATATCAGCAGGAAAGGTTTCACAGGATCGGCCGCCTGGGGAAAGAGCATCGGTAATAGCTGATGTAGGGCCGATCCGAAAATTCTTTGGAAGAAAATGATTGAGAGAAGTACTGAAAAACAAATCCAAAATCCTTCAGTGTGTCTAGTGGAATATTGTACAAAAAAGCAGAAAAGAAGGGCATAGCGGTTACGACATCGGGAGCAACAGGGAAGAGCAACGGCAGGGATTGCAGGAAGCGGAAATTCATCGTCACAAGAGGACTAAGCGGGTATGGGCGTGGAAGAAAGGACATGAGGCTTGGGTCCATTGGCTCCAGTAGACATGGTTTTCTCTGCCTTAGGAATACAAAGCGTTTTCATCTGATGGAATGAGGGCGATGAGGAGATGTTTGCTCAGTTGACGCTGCGACCTGATCAGGCTATTATTTGATAAGCCTGAAGAATCTGTTCATCGTATTTGAAGCCATTATATATTAAAGGCTTTGTGAATGGGAAAGCGATGACGAAGATGTGTTCGATGGGAGCAGTTGTTAATCTAATGACCGTATGGCCACGTATCGAAGTGGGAAAACTGCACCGAGATTTTGTAAAGACAAATATGGTGTTAAAGGATCGGCGGGAATTCATGCGGAGACGAAAGGCATGTTGAACGTGGAATTAACAGGGGGAACAAGGACGATTGGCTTACCACATCTTTTGTCATCGATGGAAAAGGAATATAAGTTTACTCCTCGGCCTGGGATTGGATTCACGACAAACTGTTGCGTGCCTTCGACGATGCATCAAGTCTGATACAATGGCAGGGAGATCAATCGAGGTATCCCAGCGGGATCAATCGCCAACATGCGCTATGAACTGATTTGTCGGATCTGGGAAGCCGATGTATCATGTTATCTTGGAAAAATATGGGAAGGGGGTTATCTTAAGATACCAGTCGGGAGATACAGCCATTCGGCAAGTCGGCTCGGAAACTATTACTCTGATGGGCACATTGAAGATTTGAGGGAAGTATAGGACAGGTTTCACGTCGGCAATGATTTGGAGGAAATTGATTTAGGGACCGGGATAGGCCAAGACGATGTACATAAGTAAAATTATGTCCTGAACTCCGAGAAGAATTAATAAAATTGTTTGAAAGAGTTTCGAGATTGTTTTTGCTTGGAATATCATAAATGCCAGGGTTAAGCCGATCCGATTGTAACATCGCTTCCTATTAAACCAGGATATCGGACCGTGTAAAAGGCTCCAAGGAGATTTAAGGCAGAGTTATATGAGCCAATCAAAGCAGAAAATTATAAGGTTATTATCATGCAAGTTTATAAAGGGCCGTGCGATATGCTGAGTGGGTGCTAATATCATCCCGGTGGAAAAGAAGGAAGGAAAATTGAGGATACTGTATCTATTTCTTGGATTTGAATAAGGCTACCCCCAATGATGGAATACCCAGATGCCGATGCAGATTGTTGGTAGATTGCAGGAGCATGGGCCCCAATATTAGCTGGCATGGATGGCAATGCAGGATACAATCAGATTTTTTATGGCTGAAGAAGATTATACATAGACTGTGTTTTCGATTCCTGAGCTATCGTGATATGAGTTGGGTGGTAATGACGTTTGGATAAAAAGTGCCGGTGCGATATCAGAGGGCGATGAATTATATGATTTCATGATCTCATTGGCCTTGTAGTGGAAATTTACTGGACGACGTGGTGGTTAAATCCAAGAGTGATGAAAAGCCATATAGCGATTTGCGAAAAGTGCTGGAAAGGGCAAAGAAATACGGATTAGATGAATCCAATAAATGGCTTTTGAGTTATCAGCTGGCATTTTTGGGTTTTATGGTTCATGAGCGAGGGATGGAAGTTAGCAACGGAGCTTAGAGCCATTAAGACTACAGGAGCACAAGCAACAAGACTGAGTACAGTCATTTGATCGGCAAGATCAATTTGTAAGGAAATTCATATCAAATTTGTCAGGAAGCGATTGAATCTTTTACTCCGTTATTGAAGTTGAAAAGCCAATCAGATTCGTGTGGGGGGCAGACAGCAGAAGGCATTTGATGAATTAAGAATTATTTGAGGTTCCCCCGCCTTTCTAATTCCGCCGCAGAAAGGAGTGCCGTATCAAGTATACTTATCGGCCGATGAGGAAATCCCATCGGGTCTATTTTAATTCAGAGTTAAGGCAAGGAGCGAGTCGTGGTTCTATTTAAGCAGAAGGCTTTTGTGCTAAAATAGATATCCTGCGGTAGAGAAATTTGCCTTTGTTTATATTTCTCATGTACGAAGGTTAAGGCTTATATCCTATGGACTGAGTGCATGGTGGTTGCAAGGCAGATGTGGTTGAATTATACTGTCGGCTCCAGTCTTAAAGGGGCGATTGGGTAAATGGATTTTGCCCTAACGGAGTTGACATTGAGGATATGAAATCGGCTAAAGCTTATCAAGGGACAAGCAGTGGCCGATTTCATTGTGCAAACATAGGAGGGGAGGTTCATGAAAATTATGTAGAGCCGATCCGTGGACTTTGGTTTTCTATGGCATCGTTTGCAAGCTGGATCTGGTATCGGGCTTGGTCATTATATCGCCTCGGGGGGCAAGTTTTGAGTTTGCTTTACAAATTAAACCCATACGACTAACAATCAGCGGAATATGAGGCGATGAAGGACTTCAACTCTTAAAGGAAATCGGCCGATGTCGTTAGGAAATGTTGGGGATTCCTTATTGGTAATCAAGCACTATCTGGGGAGTATTGAATGCAGGGATGAATTTGAGGGTCATATGTCATGAAGAATGCAGAGATTTATTGAAGGATTTCAGGAATGGTATGTTGGTCATCCCTTAGAGAACAGAAATTTAGAACGCCAATACTGCGCAATTGCTTCGGGATATTGGCTGAATAAACAGGTTGAAAGTTGAATAGCCGATAATGAATATTCAGGATAAGGCCGATGATTGGGCAGACAGGAAATATTGGTTATCTGCCAAAATCCGTCGCAATCGGTTTTACTAGGAAACTTCGGTATAAAGCTACTAAATATGTGCTGCTTGATAGAGTTGAGTCTGGAAATTATATTATCGTCTTTTGAAGGAGTTCTTGCTAAGGTGTCTGGAATTGTGGAAAGAAGCCAAAGTGGTTATGTGCGAAGGACATGAGGGGTTGTGGAACTCATCAATCGGCTCAAGATTGAAGTGGGTAGTTGAGAAGAGTTGGATACCCTGGCCGACAATGCTAAGAAGATTGCTTCAGGTACTATAAAGGGAGTCGGATTGCCAGAGTTTGGAAAATATACAGCGGGCACCAGCATCGGCTATGAATCTATCATTAACCGTGGCCGTTCAGAGGAAGGGGATGATATGGATTGCCAGGTGTATCCTCCATCAAGCTAAAGAATAGGTTCATATTGGCAACAACAGATTATTTTACAAAGTGGGGTGGAAGCAATTTCATTGAAGAAAGTCACGTCAGGATCGATTTGAGTTTGTAAAAGAGCATTAATTTATCGGTTTAGAATCTCAGAACGATAACTTCCGATCAGGGATCTATTTTCATGTCGATGAGTTTTAACAATTTTGCTGCCATATTGTGAATTAAGTTATTGAATCATCACTTATTATGCTCAAGCCAATGGACAGTAGAAGTCAAAAGAGTCTGATTCAATTAATCAAGCGGAAGTATGTTATGAACAACCGTGACGATTGCATACTACATAGCCGATTCTTTGTGGGCCTATCGGATGGCATGTCATGGATCTCTCGAGTGCCACCTTATCAATTGGTGTGAGGGCAGTTTTACCTGGAGACTACATCGGCTCTAGAGATTTCTTTGCAGATGCAATTGCGGCCGATGATTATTATAATTGATGACGGATGACTCGAGGATTTGGCCCAGAATCGGTTAAGGGGCCGTTGGAGAGGATTCAAGGAAAATAAGGAAGGCGGCTAGCATATATAACAAAAATGATGATAGTCGCTTTAGCTGAGGGAGATCTTGTATGGAAATTGATTTTGCCAATCGGGTCCAAAGATAGTTTAAGTTTGAAAATGGTCGCCTAATTGGGAAGGGCCCTATCGGGATTAATCGTTGTGTGCCTGGCAATGCCTACATACTAGGAAGATCTTGGAGGGACGGAGTTTGGCTAAAGCGCTTAATGGGAAAATATCTCAAGAAGTTACTATGTCACAGCCCGAAATCTAAAATTAGGGGTAATTAGTGTAAAGGCCTAGCTAATCCTTTGCTTTGTGCTAGTTGTCACTTTCTAAGTTTATATTCTAAAAATCCTACAAATTCCTAAACCTGTCAGGTGAGTGTGAGTAAGCCCCTGTTGAAATTTTACATAATTGTATCACTTCATAAATACTTCAACCGAATCCCATTCAAATCAGCAGGCTAGGAAGCTAGCTTTGAAATAAATTAGTTTACTTCTAAAATTCACCACATTGAAAAAGTGAAGACTTATTAGCAGAGCCCTTTGCCACAAGGTGGGCCAACATAACCCTTATCATCGGAATTTTGCATTAATTTTCTCCTAAAGAAAACACATAAATGGACAGATCAAGGCACTGGAGAAACAAGTGAAACTGGCAGCAAAAACTGATCAGTGTGCCTACTTTGCATTTCACCAAAGGCAAACCAGAACACTTCTAACCATGATAATTGATCGCATGTTAAACACCATCTTCCTCTACCTTCCATTAATTTTCCCAACAATTTATGCTCCTCATTAATCTAGTGGAAACAGTACTAGTGTAAAGAACTGCCTGCGTTGACAGCTTAGCAAACTTTAGGTCTGGAGTTTCTCCTCTCATCTTTCACTGCCAGTGGGACCCACAACACCCTGGCCCACCTGTAAGCCTCTGCCAGTCTTGGGCAGTTGAGTTTACCCATTTCCTACCCACACCCCTCTCTTTTCCATAGGAATTAACTCCAAGGACCCACAAGTCATAGAGTAAATCTAGCTAAAATATGGGGAGAACATTGTTGCCTGACATGTGGGACCACCAGAGGCACTGTGGAGATGGGCAGCTCAGCACCTGCATGGCACATGTGTCGCTGCCTCCTTCTCCTTCTCCCTCACAGCTCACGAGGGGACACTGAGATAGCACTGATCGGGTGAACCTCGACCATCTCGACTAAAACTTCGCCAGAAAACCTCCCTCCTCATCCTCTTCACGCTCCCACGAGAAAACGACCAAAATCCCCAAAGATCACGGCGGGAAGTAATCTCCTCCGCTGCCGGAGTGTTTCGACCGTAACTGAGTTTCCTCTGGTGAATCCATCCTCTCCCTTAGCCAGAACATGATGAGCACCTTCTTGATTGTTCCATTTTCATTACTTGGTTGCCCTAGGATCGCCGGGTCGAAGACGCCGTGCCTCGCCCTCGCTCTGCAGCGCCGCGCCGGCGTCATCTCGCCGTTCCGGCCGCCTCGGAGCGCAGTTCTGACCGAGCCTTTAGCGCCAACACGTCGCCCTGCCCCCAGAGCCCTAGCCGAAGAATAGGACTATAGCGCAGTGTCACCAGGAGTGTCGACGTCGTCTCCTTCCCTTCCGGTCAATCTACCGCCACCGCCGATTCGTCCTCTTGTGGTGATCCGACTTCGATTCTTTGCACCGTTAAGACCGTCCTCAGGAAGTTTGTAACCTGGTAGACCACCGTGTCCTAGCCGCAGGCCACTGAAGTGAACTACCGTCGTTTGGAGCCGAAGCTTTCCGCCGCCACCGCAGCCGTCCTCGACGTCGCTGCTGTCTGCGCCGGACTCTGCCGGACCCGCACGTCGCTTGCAGGTGAGACTGCCTAGAGCTCTAGATAGTGCCTGCATGCATCAGTTTAACCAGCCCGAGCCCGTAAGCCTCTTTTGTCTCGTCGGCCCGAAAAGAACCGCCGCTGGAGCGGTCGCCGCCGGCGAATTCCCGGTAACCCGAGGGGTCAAGAGACCGCCCTTAGCGCCGCCTGTTGAACTCTCTATCTTTGTCTTTTGGGCCCGGCTACGCCGAGCCCGTTCGCTGTCACCGCCGTCCGAGAAGCTTCCGCTCTATCTGCTCGCGCTCCCTGTTTCACCCGCCGACCATCCACTCTGGGGAATGGACGGTCCGTTCTGTTGTCACACAGGCGCCTGACTTGTTCTGTCTGTATGGCCGCTTTCAGGCCCTACCTTTAATAAATTCATCTCTGGTCATTTTAAAACTCAGTATTGATAAACCAATTTTGTTAGTTTTGTAAAATCTTGTGAACTTTAATACTGGTCTATTAAATATTACCACTTTTGTTACCAAAAAATTCCTATAAAATAATTAAGAAACAATATACTCATTTTTGCTTAAGAGAACTTGAAAATATTATATAAAAGCCATTATTAACCCCCTTTTTGAGGTAAACCAAATTTCTGTGAATCATAAAAATTGTGCTCTTCAATTTGTAACATAAAAATTGAGAACTTCTATGTAAGATTTTTCCTCTAAAAATAGAAATATCTTTTGTATACCTTTTTTGGCCATTGAACTTTATCAAATTTTAGAAAATCATCCTATTGCTAAAAATGTGAACCATTCTGTTAAACTCAGAAAATTTGTAACTTACGTGTTCGAAAAGTTATATTGCATGAAAAAATACCTCCCAAAATAGGCCTAAGTTAATTTTCAACCTTTCTTTTTTGTTAAACTTGTTAAAAATTCATATCTAAATCATTTTAAATCGGATTTCAGTAAACCAAATTTTGTCACGAACCAGGAAGATATTTATTTCCACATAAAAATGCTCACACGTCATTAAATCCTACCATAGAGGCAAGCACTTATATTTTCCACTTAGATTCTCTATAGTTTCGGTTTTTGCCGTTTTCAGCCCTTCTACCTTGTCATTTTTGTAGTCTCCCAATCCAGGGATGCAAATGACTTGGGGTTCTTTCTCCTAAATCTTGTTAGGACATAACCATAACCTACTGTTATTATCTCATAATTAATTGATCATGTTGCCATAGACATGGTTTAATTGGCTTCTTATTTGCATATGCTTCTTACGATAGATTCTTAAGGATACGGAGTACGTGGCGCAAACCAGAGCCTGAGTGTGACCCCTCGCTGCGAAGCAAGCGGTCTAAGCATATTGAACCTATGTTTCATAAATTTTGATTTTGTTTAGAAAACAATATCATATGCATGCTTCAGATCTATTTAAAATGGGGGAAAATGAGGTGGAGTTAATACTTACCAATTGTATGCATTTTCCATTCCTTGTTTATTGATGCCATCCTGTTTATACATTGTTCACCACTGATTAGGACTTTGGGGATACTTTTTATTTTACCGAATGTTAGCCAGCTTATTTTCTAGACTTAGGCAAATCCGATAGATGGAGCTTATCGGTTCAAAATTAGATGAATGCGAATAGATGGGTTTAAAATGACAAGAATAACTTCTATTAATATTTGAGAATATGTTTGACTTGGACGGATGTAGGGCCAATGAAGGGATGGTGTTTCCCCGATGCACGTAGCTCCGTCTGGCGTCGTTTAAGGACCGAACTGTTGACGTCCTATTTCAAGCACCCTACGTACTTCCACACGCCGGAGTGCGGACGCTAACTCAGTAGCACGGAGCTTGGGCCATCGACGCCCGTCCGTCAGTGTGAGGAGGATTTCCGTTGGAGGACCTCGAGGCGCCTGGCTGTCGTCGGAGGTGCCTCCCACGACGGGGTAAGCCCGCCTTTAGTCATCACACCGCACGACTAGTTGTCGGGGGCCCAGACGTGGGTTTAGGATGGTTGGGGCTAAGCGTGCAAAGTTCTGTTGTGACCTCTAGTCGCACTCAATGATGTAGAGTGTGAGGTACCAGGCAGGTACGAATCAACTAGAGTTGTAACCGTTTCGCTTCTATTCAACATCGTTGTGGGTAAAGATGTACACCTCTGATCAGAGTAAGGAAACTATTTGAATAGCCGTTCCACGGTTACGGATGAACGCTGATGTGTTAGTTAGTCATGTTAGCATCCACTTTGGGTGATGTGTTACCATGACGTGGAGTCATTGGCAACAACAAAGGAGGGTATCTAAATAAGGGATTTTAATTTGTTAATTACCTGACTTGGCTTAGTCTCAAACCGACAATGGCCCCATAGTGCCATAGCTATTGCACAACTTGCCTAATTGGGCAAGGCGATGCCCCATGGATGATGCTTAACCCAGCCAGATTATAATGCCTCATTCATGTCCTACAACCAAACATTTTCAGAACCATTATACTTGCTGTCTTAAAAATTTTCAGATTGAGGTTATTTCACAAATGCTATGTTTCAGTATTACCATATAGCTCCCAACATACAATCGCTTTGTCAAATCAAAGTACCAACTTAGCTATCTTCCTTATGTAGACAACCACATGCTTCTCTTGTACCTATTATCTATATGTGTAAGTCTGCGGCCAAGTAACCCCATTTCAGTAACTACCGTTGCACTCTTTCCAAAGCGATCTGAAGGACTCAACGACGGATGAATAGGATGTCGATCTACTAATTATCGCACCGAGACAAAAGGTTGGCCAAGAGCAGATAATGTGTAAATCCTGAAGATTAGAGCATACTTACCACCACGATTGGATTGCCACTGCCTGCATGCAGGACCTTTCCAAGAGCACACACTGTTCAATTATACTTTTGATGTTTCAATACTTCCGCTGACAACTCCTTTTGGTCACTTTGTGCATGAATAGCCGCGTGGGGAACCCCTCTACTGTAATAGTTGTAACATCTGCTGCCGCCTCTATCCATTTCTAGCCCGTACTCGTGATGTTCTATCAATTGCTTGCGCATGACCAAGTGTTGAGCTAGCGCTTCCCTGGGCACTAGCCTCAACACTAGTAATGAGTTGGTCTCACTGAATTGAGAATGCCGTTGGGCGGATACGCATCCCTCGTGGTTCGAGTCCTCTGGGGTACGTATCGTGTTGGTCAGCCACATCGAGCTGGTTCCCCTCCTATGCACGGTCGAACGTATGACGGGCGAAAAAGGCGAACTCAGAGACAAGCTATCCCTCATGCCACTTATCTCTTATTGTACAACTTACTCGGCATTTTTGGATTTGTATTTGAGTGGAGTCAAGTTTATGAGCAAAACGTCTGCGAATGAAAAACAAACAAAATAAGGAATGCGTACCGTACACCTCTTTGGTCTTTCTATTGAGACCGCATCCATTCTGATCGTTCGCGTTGCCGTACATAAGTTACTTTCAAAACTGCACTTCGGGGTGCCCACAAATACTATCCGAGCGTTTGGATCAACTCCTGAATCGGCTTGGCATGCGGCCGATTTCTAAACAGTTCAAAAAAGCCGATGTCTTTATATCGCCTGAAAAGATAGCCGATATTAATTGATATCTCCTTTAGATTAAATAATAAAATACTATCAAGCAAAGATGGAACAAGATGAATAAGTAACAGAGCCGACCAGATATATTACAGCAAAAGATGATCGCAGTTCTGGAGCAACATCAATGGGCATCAATGTTAAAGTTTACAAGAATTTTTGAATTGTTTCAATAGCACACATGCGAATCTGGTCGATTTAATGTATATCATTATACCGGCGCGGATATCGTATTCATCGGAGCTTGGAATAGTCTTCATGTTCTTGCACCGATGAATGACTTGACGCACTGCTGCTGCAACTCTGGGCCTCTTGATCTTGACCTATGGCTTGAGGTAGAGTAGGCCGATGAGCTGGATTCTGTTGTTGCGATATCCTTGTGGTTGTTTCGAGTGCTGCCAGCAGATCAGCTTCCCTTCTCTTCAGCTGATCCAATTTGGGTTGGAGTTCTTCAGGGGCAGCTACCATATCATCAGCTTCTTCTTTTCCGTTTGAGCTGATAGCCGATCGGTTTGGATATCTTGGATATCTTCTGTTGATTCGGCACGATCGGCTACACGTTGCCTGAGCTTGACAAGTTGGAATTTGTGGGATTCCAGGTATGTGCAGGTCAGTGCGTCGATGAGCTCTTCGGCAGAACCCAGTGTTGCTCAATCTCTACAAATCTTGCTCGGATCGGCCCGCAATCCCATCCACCAATGCGTCGATCGGTTTTTCAGCAGATGATTCGATACTTTAGCAGTATTCGCGCACATCAGCTGGAAGGATGGCTTAGTTGTTGCCATGGTGGCTGTTTCTTCATCTGCCTCCAAGTACTTTCTCCCTCGCCGATGTCGAAGGAGAACAAACCGGCCAAGGACTGCAGGTTAACATCGGTAAAGGAATCAGTAATTAGTTAAAATAAAAAATATGGTTGTGAAGAAATAAAACTACTTGGCAGGGAAGGGACAGCTTGAGGTGACATCGCATCAGATGGTTGAGTAGGTTGTTCTTCAAGATGGCCGATGTTTGGCGCTGAAGTAGGAGCAATCCCAGTATCGGCTTCAGGGCTAGATGACGGAATTGGAATGGCTGCAGAGGTCATCGGCTCGATGCTTGCAGGGATGTCAGTAGAAGATTGAGGTTCGGGGGCCGATGATTCAAGCTGGAAATAAGATCGATATGTGAAGATGGGAACGGATAATAATATCAAAACTTAAAGCAATACCTGCGGGGATGGAGCCGATGTTGTTTGGGTAGCAGGCGCGCCATGACCACATCGGCGCTGATTTTCATGTTTCTTGTCTCGAGGACGAGATGCCAGCTTCTTGCGGTTTGTCCTGTCGGCCGTGGCGCCCGGAGAAGAGCCGATGGGAGGGACAGCATCATGCCCTAGGTTTGGGGTTGGCCGATGGTGGTTGCCCTATATAATCGGCCGGCCACTGGTACTTGTTGTCGGTGGCTCCACATCAATAGCCTGCAAGATGGAATTGTAAGAAATGATTGGAGAAAAATTAAAGGGTGATGGAATGTTACCTCGTCATCGGATTCGACATAGTTGGAATTGAGGCGAGAGCAGTAGTGAATGGCTGATGAGTTGAAAGGTGTTTCCTCCATTCTGACCACCATCGGGAAAGAGCTTGGTTTGACAGTGCATACCTCCACATCGACGCGGTGCCCAGAGATAGGGACTGTTAGTGCCCGCAGCCTGATTGTACTCCAAAGCGCTATTTACATTTCCCTGGGCCTAGAGTTTGTCGATGAAGAACAAGCCGATTGGGGAGTTGACCGAGGCCAAGCTGGCGGGAGCTGGGACTATTGGTGATTAGAATTCATACGATGGCTGTGATCGGCCTTGAGAGAATGCCAATCAGTAGAAGACGGGGTAATGGCGATAGGAAGATGGTCTCGATTATATCATCGGCCAGGACGTCAAGTGGATTGAAGTTGGAGGGCATCTCAAATGATATGCATCATCATATGTGAACCATAGCGTGGCATCCAATTGGTAAAGCCATAATAAAGGCCTTGAACCATTGGCCGAGTCCGACCGGGAGTCATTTTACCGCCAGGAAGAGCCGATGCCAGTTCGCCATTGAGATGCATCGCGATAGGTTTTCTTATTCCTCCGTGTGATCGGCTGGGAAAGTTTGATTGAGGAAGGAGGTATCGGGAATTGCCTTGGATGTGTACATGTTGAGCCATAACTGCACAAACCACCAAGGGACCTCCATATGGCCAACTGGCTGGGAACCGGCCGATAGCCTTGACCGCCACTTGATGCAGCAGTTGATAAGTGGCGCCAAGAATATATTGCCCAAGGGAACTTGTTTCGATCGGGGCCAACGTTCTGCCAGACATTGCATATTAGTGTTGGGACAAGGGTTGCCCGCCCACCGCCGAAGACGAACCGTTCTAACCACAGATTCAAGAAAGCGACGTGTTTCCTGATCATCGACTGATAGTCCCTTTGTTATGGCCATTGATATGTACTGGACCCCAACGCCGATGTTCTTTGCTTGAAGGCCGATGAGTAGGCTTGAATGGGAGATTGAAAGAGATTGATGTAAACCCGTTGTGTTGAGGCAGGTAAGCATGGTTACATCTATCAAAGTTGGGTCATCGGCCCATGTTCAAATAGGTAGGCGTTGAGGGCGTCTGACCAGAAGTCGAGGCCTGATGCAAGCAGAGGTTCATTCCATCTCTATCTCAGCCAGCGAGAGATTTATGCAGTGGCCGATGTCTGCTTCGTCCCAAAGAGTTTCTTGGCAGCCGATACTCTGTTATACCATTTCCTCACCCGGAAGTTTGCTCGGCCATGATCTGAAACTGTTGTTCCAATCGCTGACTAAACATGGCGGAGTTTCTTGAAGGGGATGCGTTGAGTTCAGCGTTGATGAACTCTATAGGATCTTCACTGCCCATGGCCATGGTAGAAGAATGTTCGGGTAATCGGCGGCCGGAATCAAGATCTGTCTCTAAGGTGCTACAATATGCAAAGAACACGAGAAAACGAAAAGAGATTACAGCGGAATCAAAATCTGGTCTCTAAGTGCTATAGTAAACAAGAACACAGAGGAACAGGAGCCAGATTTATCTAGGTTGCGAGATAGAGAAGACGATTAGACAAGGAGATTACCTCTGGGACGGCGTTCGCGGAAGCCATTGCGGAACAAGAAGATGAAGTGAAGATCGGAGGTTGAAGAAAGAATGACCGCAGCGGTTCGCCTGGATCGCCGGAGTTCGTCGAGGTCTCGAAGGAGTGGAAGGACTCTGGTGATGTGAAAGCGTAAGAAAGGGGCTAGGAGGCAAAGCGGTTTATAGAGGTATGATGACCGGGCGGGAATCGAGGCCGTTGGCACTGTTTCAAACATTTAAGAAAAGTGGCTACCTTGGGCAGCCTCGGTGTTGAGGGAATCTGAAGCCCAAACAGAAAGAATTTCAAGTTCGATAACAAACTCCGAAATTGGGGGCATGTTTGTTACGCCAAAATTTGGAATGCGGTTCTTATTGGATTCGGTTAAGGGAAAATCCGGTTAACTGGCGGGAATTAATCCAGAAGAAGCCGAATTCGAGCAGGAATCGTGAAGACCACGGAGAGAGCAGTTAGTATCTTATCTATAAAATTAGGTAGGGATAATAATTTTAGTAACTTGATGTCGTGCCCGTCAGATTGTTATTTCCTTTTTTTGTAATTAGAAAAACTCCTGTTTCGTATCCGATCAGGATGTATTAACTCGGGGTATAAATACGTATGCCCGGGGACCTTGTAATCATCAAACAGATCAATACAAACTTCGGTGCATCGCCACCCTATTCAACAGGTTCTTGCTTCTCGAGCCGGGCTGCATCGGTTAAAGTTCGACCATCCTGCGAGAGGGGTAAAGTCTCGTTACCCCGACTACGTATCGACTAGGACTTCCTCGGTTAGTCCGATATTCTAGTTGGCTGCGGTAGTCGGACTTACACGATATATCTGTTCTGTTTATGGCTGCATCAGTTAGGTTTGATCTCATAGGCCGAAGTAGATATATCACATCACGTGTGCATAACTTATCGGCTTACTGGGGTAGCTTATCACCAGTTTGTGCTGCATCGGTTAGGTCGACCTACTAAACTGTGTGATAAGTTATTCCTGCTAGGTTGATCGGTTTTATGCAGCGTTTTATCGGGATGTATAGCTCATAAGTTATCATATATCACATTCACGATTGCATCGGATCTATCGGCTCATCGAGGTTCTTTATCGTTTTTAATCTGTGCTACTCAGTTAAGTTTGAACTACTATATTGATAATGATAAATTATCTTGTTAAGCCGATGGGTTTATATGCAATGTTCTATCGAGTGCCTAGCCGGTAGGTTATCTTTTATTAATTAAGGCCGATTGCATCGCTTACGTTTTGGCACTCTACACGTCATCGGCTTTCCTGCGATACAAATTATATCAGTATCGGCTAGTTTAGTTATATTGTTACTGGATTCTAGCTACATGGTTTTATTTATTATTAAACCATCATCGGCTTTTCAGTCAGATGTATAGGTGCTTCGTTTATAATCGGCCATCGGCGATGGGCAAGTCAATTCGGCTTCCAGCCGATTGGCTCAATGATCTAATATTTTCTATCTCCTTGTCAATTGTAGGGTCAATTGACTGGCACGCTACGAACCTACAAGATTTAGGACCTGACTTGGAGTTAAGCAAAATCTCCAGGCCTTTTCGCGTGTCTAGTGCACCAACCATATCATCGGCTCGTTTCCAACGCTGAAAACACAGTGCCGGTGGATTTTCGGTGTCCCACCTTCTTGATCTATCTCTATAGATCTTGATGCCTAGAATGTATGGCCGCCTCTCTAAGTTTTCATAGAGGAACTATTTTTTAATGAAGACTTAACAGATTCGAGCATAGAAAATGTCATTTTCGATCAGTAACTATGTCGTCATCACATATAAGATCAAGAAATACAAGTGCGCTCCACAGCTTTTTATAAACACAAGGCTCTTCTTCGTTCTTGATGAAACCAAACCTTTTGATCACTTCTATCAAAACAATTTATTCCAACTCCGAGACACCTGCTTTACTCCATAAATGGATCTTTGCAGCTTGCATATCTGTCCAGCTGATTGTGGATTGACAAAAACCCGTGGGTTGTGTTTATGTACAACATCCTCACTCAGATTTCCATTGAGGAAAACTGTTTTGACATCCATTTGCCTAATTTCCTAGCGAAAATATGCAACAATCGCTTTAGAATGATCGAATAGACTTTAGCATTGCGAACGGGCCGAAAAGTTTCATCACTAATCAACACCTTAAATTAATTGAACCTTTGGCCACCAATCGTGCCTTATAATGATGAACATTACATCCATTCTATCTTTTCTTTGAAAACCCATTTCACTCAATGGTTTTGCCCATCAGTGACAACAGTTCCAAACTGCATTACTATGCGATTCCATTTTAGATCTCATGGCCTTTCAGCCATTTCTCAGAGTCTGGTTCCCACCATCGCTTCTCATAAGTCTTAGGCTGCATCGTTGTAACACATATGTCCTTGTGAGTAGTCAAGAACATGTACTCTATGTGCCACGACTGACCTCTCTTACCTACGTGGTGCCGGCGTGTCTACAAAAGGTCCTTCAACACTTATTCATCCTGCTGTGTTCTGTAGGAGCCTGAACTGCAAACATTTTAGGTTTTCCGAATTTCTTCAGTGCACAGTTCTTCCACTATCCCCTTTGAAGAAACTCGCTCTTAAGAAGACACCATGTCCAGGGCGACAAAACACTTGCTTCATGTTGATATGAAGTAATATCCTTTGTTTCCTGGAGACCACAAAGAAGCCTTTGTCAGACGAGGATGAGCTTATCAGATGCCAAAACGTTTTACATAAACCTCACACTCCCCAATTCTTAAAAAGACAAGCTAGGACGTTGTCCTGTCCACATTATATGTGTCTTTTCTACTACTTTGATGGAACCCTGTTAGATATGAACGCGGCTTTTCAAGAGCAATCCTCAAAAGGACACTGGGAAACACTTGTCAATATGTATCCACCAATCTTAATAAGTGCAGATTTCTCTGTTACAATACCACCATTCCACTGAGGTGTTTCCTGGGTAGTCAACTGTGGAACAATTCCACAATCTTTCAGTAATGCCAACTCGTGCCTCAAATACTCGCCTCCTACGATCAGATCGTAGAACATGTTTTACCTAAATTATTTCCCTCGCTACTTCATTTTGAATCTTTGAACTTTCAAAGATTCAATCTTATGTTCTTAGTTACACATACCCATAATTATTGAATCATCAGTTAACAGTTATTGAGATACTGAAACCACCATCTGGCTGTTGAGCTCCAATTTGGTCCCATACATCAGTAGGATTAGTGCCATAAGTCACTTGCCCTTTCACTTGACCGGTGAAGGTGCCCTTTCATTCTTGCCAAGTAAACAAGATTCACATGTCTCAAATGGATTCAAATCAAATGATGATAGAAGATCTCTCCATGAGCCTTTTCTGCAGTTCTCATATATGTCCAAAGCGACAATTGCCAAATAAACATGATTCAATCATTAGGACGTGCCTTTATATTAATATTATAGACGTGCCCTTAAAGATTTAGAATGTATAACCCATTCACAATAGGAGTTGACGAATAGGAACATATCTTTGAAATAAAGAGAACAAACCATTCCTAGATCTAATTCATACCTCTCTTCAAATGTAGAGCAAGAAATAACTTCTAAAAGAGATGAACACAATACCAATTATTCAAGTCCAAACTAATCCTATAAGGTAAAGACAATGCATGGTGCCAACAGCCACCGCAAACTCTTGCTCCCCAAAAACCAAACGAAGATTCACTTCCTCCTTCTCAAACTTCTACTTCTGTTAGCCCTAGCAACGATATCATATGTGAGCAACCGATCCCGGATCCAAATACCAAAAATCAGTAGATTGAAGTAGCAAACTTTATCTCGTATAATTTAACCTGAAGTGAAAGTCGCACTCCTATCTGTTGATCATCCTCCAGTCTTTGGGCAGTTCCTCTTCCAATGGTCCGAATTCCTTGCAAATAAAAGCAAACTGCATCAGGAGCAGCGACCTTCTTATCTGCTTGGCCTTGGATCTGCTCGCGATCTCATCGAGAGGAACTTTCTCGTTTGACAGCATTTCTAATTGGGCTTGCCCTGCCCCCTTTGCATCATCATCACATGACTGGTGCTTTTCTTAATAGTTTTCGTCGGTAGTTTTAAGCATCCCATGCAACTCAGCCGAAGGTCTTGTCCATGTTGTTCATTCTAGTTCAATTGAATGGCTCAAACTCGAAGGAGCGAACGGAGAATCACATCAGTAGCCAACGTTTGGCTAAGGGGAAAACCAAGCTTTCCAGACCTCTCAATGTAGCCAATCTCTTAATCACATGAGGCGACGGTTTCCTTCTGCAAGCCTACCGCAAACAAGGACTTTGAAGGTGAACCTCTTACCTTGCTTATTCTCAAAACATACACGCCAATCCACAATATATTGTAAGCAGTTATTGCTCATATTGCCTGAAGTCGGAGACATGTGGCAAGGCATGAGATACTTCACATCACAGGAATCATGTGTGCTTCTCATAAGGCCTCCGTGCACCATAGAACATTATGTAGCACTTTCTTAGAAAAGGAGTCGCAAGGACTTACTCCTTCGCTCTTGCGTTGAGAACAATTCTCAAGTGCGTACAATCACTAAAGTTCGTTTCCACTTGAGTTTTTCTTTCTCAAGAATAATCGTAAATTAAACGAACTGAGCATGCTGCGTTAGCTTTACATGATCTACAACATAAAATATGCAAAGTTAATTACACTATGTTATGTTCATCTGGTGGGTTATTAAACTTTTAACAAAAGACTCCCCTATTGTTTTGCAACAAACTCTCTCTAATTACATAAGGGTCAAGATCCTCATTCTCACAATTCTTAGTGATTTTGGCATTCACGGCTAGAAACTGGTTGACATGGGTAAGCAACACCTTGCTAATCAATCCCTATGTGACTTGCTTGTGGTTGGCATCACTATGCCCCCGGCCCCACCTGTGCCCAAGATCCAACTGTTCTGATACCTTGTTAAGTAAACCAAGCTCCGACACTTCCCCGATGTCCGACATCTATCCCACAATGTGATTGAAAACCACTGCATCTACTTTGTAGCGTACAATATTGGACATTATCTTTGGTGAACATATGGAAGGCATAAACACCTTAGTCTTTATAAGGACTATCTACCATACAACATATCACATATATAATTGCATAAGAGTCAAATAGGAATAGTATGGCCCAAATGATGTGATCCCCATCTCCATGTACGTTAGATGATCTTCATCCTCCACAATCTCTTCTTCTCGTCATTCTAGCTTGGAAAACTTGTAACCTCAAGTCTAGACTACTACTTAATACTTCAGTAATTAAGATTAACAGGAATGGATTCAAGCACATAGTCGACACGTCAGTCGTTGAATTACAAACTAAGACACTAACAAAAGCTGAAAAATCATATATGTTAATTCATGAACGAATATTACCTGCATCATATACATCTCTATCATTCCAAATTAGCGTATAGGCCCATGCTAATTCAACATCATTCCCTGCAAAAATAGTTAGACGTAGAATCGCATACTCTTATCCTAACGATTAGGCCCATGACGCTACAAGGGACAGTTCGCACGGCTAGGGGTCCAGAGCCGAATTAGCGGGGGTCCGAGGGGGAGCCGCCCCTGCGGGTTTTCAGCGCGCGCCCTGAACACCTAACAAATTCACAGCATCCAATCTTATGCCAATTCAGAGATCTTCAGGACTCCTAGTTTTCCACGGGCCCAGGGCTATCACTAGCATTGGCATATCAACCTTAGCGATCAGAGACAATCTCCAGCGCTAAGAGTTATTATGATCCACCCTCATCTAACCCTATTAGCATTCAGCTAACCTACCTTATGCCGATCCAGACAAATCTCCAGGGCGCTACTAGTGTTAAGATCCGCGCCCTCATCTACCCTCTACTCTGGATTGATCTTATCAACCCGTTGCCTTCATCGATCCATCACATGAATCGATTAATCTAGACTGCACAATAGATCTAATAACGCTTCTGCATTATCAACATATCACGATCCAAATCGCCAAACTACGCAAATGCTCTGATACCACTAAAGAGTACCACAGGCTTACGGATAGTAGAAACAAAACTTTTCTACTGCGACACCGCGAATCACGCAACAGAGGATCATGAATCTTAACCACTAGACCGCAGTGCTGGGAGAGGTTAAGAAGCGGTCCACACGGCGTGTCCTAGTAGTGAAGTAGTCTGTCGAAGGATGAAACTCCGACGGGCGGACAGTTTGTGACCCCCCTTTGAGTTCGGCCAGGATGTTCTTCAGGCGACTGCGACGTCCGGTGAAGAAGACTAGTCGGTGTATCTAGATCGCACACAAGAACGACAGGAGAAGTAGACAGTTCGGCCGCGATGGAGGCGTAATACCCAACTCTGTGTTGTGTTGCACTGTGGAGATGAACGGATATGAATTGTTGTTACAGTGGTTCTTCCCGGGGTTGCCGGCGCCCTGAAGCTCTCTCTGAAAGCATCCCTAAGTCTCTGTCCCTGTCTAAGCATCTGATTGTGCTCCGTCCACCCCTGAGCCTGTGGCATGATCCTCCTTTTATAGGTCAAGGAGTCCACAGTCCAGTACACGGAGAGAGATTTTCTGCGGATTCTCCTGTGCACACGCCCGCTTGCTACGCCATGCCGGAGTTGGTCTGCTTGCAGCGCTAATCAGTTAGATGGGAGGGATTTTGACGGAGACGTCGTCGCTGCCGAGTCAAAATCTTTCGTGAGCCTCACTGTCACGTGTCCACGGGGCCATCATGAGACGTCCACGGTGGGAGAGCAGCGACAGGGCCATAGGCCCTGTCCCTCGTCATTAATGCGGGTGGTTGAGAGAGTTGTGATCCATCTGTCATCCTCACGCCCGGGAAGAGGCTTCCTCGTCACATCTGCGCTCTCAGACCTGAAGAGCCACTCAGAGAGCCGATGCCGATCGCCTCACCCGGAGAAGCCAAGCCGATTACACGGGAGCAGCACCAAAATCAAACCCGTGGGAAGCCGATCCTTCAGAAGCCGATCAACCGGAAGCCGATCATACCAGACCACTTCCCTGAAGCTCCTCGGGTGCGGAGATAGTGATGTCCCCAGCGGCACCGGACTTGACGAGGCAGGTCAGCCCCGGACCCGGAACCGAGGCAGTCGGGACCCGGGTCGGTGCTGAGTTCGTGGTTCCTGGACCGGGCAAACAAGAGACGTGGTTCTCGGGAAACCCCCGGTGCGCCCCGAGGCCGACCTGTGAGCCCTGGAGACCGGGAATGTCCTGGCCCGGGAGCCCGAGTGGATGTGGGCACCGACGTGAGATGCCTGGGACTCCGCTCCCGGCCCGGGCAATCTGGGCCTCGGGTACTTGTGGGGGTAACAGCCGTACCCGGCCGTCACTGGTATAGATTCTGGGCCCCGAGGAGTTGATGTGGCCGAAGACCCACGCGTCCCCAGGGCATGTGGACCCCCTGTCCCATTTCGCCACATAGTCGATCTCCGCAGATTCTAATCAGAGTCGATGCCGATCAACGCCGCAACGAGCGCGCCTCCACCGGTATCCACATGTCTGGGGCTGGAATGCCGATTGCGAGTTTTTTCTATTTTTGTGTTTTTTTTTTTTTGTTTTTTTGTTTTTTTTTTTTGTGTTTTTGTTTTTTGTTTTTTTTTTTTTTTTTTTTTTGTTTTGTTTTTTTTTTTGTTTTTTTTTTGTTTTTGTTTTTGTTTTTTTTTGTGTTTGTTTTTTTGTTTTTTTGGTTTGTGGGTTTTGTTTTTTTTTTTTGTTTTTTTTGGTTTTGTTTTTTGTTTTGTTTTCTTTTTTTTTTTTTGTTTTTTGTTTTTGTTTGTGTAGCACTCGTGAGCGGCTGGGTTTGGCTTGGGAGGTGGTGGCTAGGGTTTGCTCGAGATCAACAGAAAACTGAAATCTCCTCGACCCCTCGTCCCCTATATATAGACCTCCTCACTCGGGCCTCGTGGACCAAGGCCCATTAAGAGTCTACTCGGATCTCTATCCGAATCGAGCCCATATCAACCCGTTTAAGCGTGCGACCCTATAGTTCACGTATATTTTGTCGTGACCCGAAAACGCCTTTCTGGTCACCCTGTTAATAGCGGCCTCTAGCAAGGCATATTAACCCCAAAATATACGTAAAGATCATATCGGCTGAACCTTAATGTCCTTATGCATAAATCCCTTTTGCCTCACGATATCGATTGAGCTCAAGGCGAGACTTTTGTGTTCATCCTCTTAATAGCTCAATCACTCTCTTGATCCTGTGATGGATTACAAACTTGGTGATTGACACCTCAATCACCTAGCATGGCCATGCCACTTCCATAATCCATTACATCGAGGCCTAGAGATATCTCTCCCTTAAGGAGGGGCAAATTCTATCTTGATCATTCACATCCCACTACATGTTTCATAGCAAACCCGAAGACTACTTTTATGACTACCAAGTTATGGAGTAGTGTTTAGTAGTCCCAAAATAAGCTACTACATATGTTGGGAACCATGATGATCTCAAGTCTAAGGACTCTACATAAACACTACTTGAGACTAACTGATGACACATGAAATCTCTGCAGTATCTCATGGGCGGGTCTATCCAACACATGTTCACTAACATATGTCCATATTATCGATTTGGTATCTCCATACCATGATCCATGAGACATGATCATCAATCAAGTACATGCTGATGTAGAATCATATCTGTTCCTCATATGATATATGATCAGGGATCATTTAGAAATAGCAACATTTGACATTAAGAGTCTTATGAATAAGTCACATACTCATTGATCAATAATGATAATGTCTATTTCAAGGAACAAATCAATACATTATAAACATAGGCATAGTGATATATATAACATCTCCCGCCCCTTGGTTACAGGGGTCGGTGGCCCTGCAAGTCGGGGCGGTCTCAGTTTCTGCAACTGGGGTCGCCGCCGGCTCAGCAGGTGTGCTGGCTGGCGCTGAATCGGCTAGGGTAGGCTCGACAGCAGGGGTAGTCGGCATGGCCTCCTTAAGATCAATGTCGGCCCGCTTCCTGTGTAACGAGTCAAACATCAAGACGCTACAATGCTGAACATGATTTTCAGAAGACCTAGAACGACCTACCTCTTGGAGAACTTGAGCTTTTGTCCGGGAGAGATCCAGGGGGCGCACTGAGGCTTCTCTGGCTGTCGGGCTGGAAGGCGCGGTCAGCCGGCGAAGGTGACATTCCTGTCCTGGTCGGCCCCGTTCGCGGTGTGGCCGGCTGGGGCGCTCGGGTACTTGGCAGCGTTGGAGTCGGTCTCGTACTCGGCGGCGCTAGTGTTGGGCTCGATGTTGCTGAGCCCGACTGCGCTGGTCCCGATCCGGGGCTTGAATGCCTAGTGGCTGCGCTGGTGGTGTCTCTAATCTTGAGGCTCCTAGCTGCGGCACTCGGCCTAATGACCTTCTTCTTGCCCTCGTCTACGACAGGCTTCTTCCTTGCTCTCTTGGAGTCGGGTTGGGTAGCAGAAGGACTTCTTGGCCTCTTCTTCGACTTCGTGGCCGATAGCGAACAGGAGTCATCATCAAACTCCTTGCACGACTACAAACGATTCAACAATATACATCACACGATGCTAAGCAACTACGGATACATGTCTATAGGCATTCATCACAAAAGAGAAGCAAGGGTTACCTCGGGACGAGACCGGTTTCGGCTATAAGCCGCGATGGAGCGCTCTGCGTCCTTGGTTTCGACCACCCCACTGGAGAAATAACTGAACAATGTTTCAGTCACTTTTTGTTGGTTAGCCACCTCTCGGCTTTCTCGGTCAGGGTCATTTTTCCCTAAGGTAATCCAACAGAATTCGCTCCTCAACTTCAATGGCTGGACATGCCAGGTTAGGAAACGCTTGGCCACCCAGGGGCCGGTCAGGCTGGCTCTCTTAAATTTCTCCAACCTTCCAGCAACTAATGTACTTGGGCCCATCTCTTCGAAAGTTGGATCCGATGACCAAATTATGGGCAAGACCGCCGGTGGCGAGCCGGTGAATGGAGGCAGGGAGGGTTCCAGATCAGAACAGTAGAACCACTCCTTATGCCAACCTTTCAAGGAGAATTTCAAAGGAAGATTGATATATATTTTCTTCATTTCCTCTCAACTGAAAGGCCAACTCCCCAATCACCTGGACCTTATTCTTGGAGGGTTGGGCTTGTGTGGAATAAGTGCCTAAGAAATTAAAGTGGGGTTCCACACCAAGTAGCACTCGCAAGGTCATGAAATAGATTTGCAAGATCGAATTGGGATTTAGATTCACCAACTCCAATCCGTAGAAGCAAGAAGACGGCGAGGAACTCAGAGAGGAAGAAATTAAACCCTGGTCAAAGAAAGAGGCAAAGACAACAGTCTTGCCGGCTTGGATTTGGAACGACTCACCCTCAGCGGGCGCAGCGATGATGTCCACGGCTTTGCAGCGCAGCGACTTCTCCAGCCTTTCCAGCTCAAAAAAGCACAAATATGCGACCGCTGCAATCCGAGGTCGGCCACCCTTGTCTGACGCCCCAACAAAATCTGAACCTTCGGCTTGGTTGGGGGGACAAGAAATTTGGGGAAATGTGAGTCAGGGTGGGGGATGGACAAAGGAAAGCAGAATCGCTCGAGCTTCAATAGGGAGGAGCAGCAAGCATGTCGAACCCTACGCGGAGATAGTAGCAGGCGAAATTTCGGCGCAGAGCTGGGAAGACGAAACGATTGGTTGTTTGGGGAAGATGAGAATCTTTTCTCTCTCCCCAGCCTTATAGAGCCCGTGCCGATCATTGCTTGGGCTTACACAGTTGGTACTGGGCCGTCAAGATATGAGTTTTATAGTAGCACGCTCAATATGGGCCCGTTCGCTGGTTGTGTTAAACTCGAGTACAGTGCTACTAACGGAACGATGAGGTAAACATATATGCTTCATGAAGGCCTAATTGCTAAACACTGTGTTAGGTAATCTGTTTTATCCACCAGGTATGAGAATATATCCTTATAAGGATCACAAAGCTAGTCTTCATCAACATTGGGATGCAGATATCTTCTCAAGTACACCTAACCACGCAAGGATCTATTTTCATAAAGTGGTATTTGGCCTATATGCTTGGCAACAGTTGCCATGAGCGACATTATTCCAGCCGACATGACGCTGAAGAGTCTAATCTTCCGAGTAGTGCACTACTCGGGAAAAGGACTATAAATATCTTTCCAGCTGACATGATGCTGAGGAGTCTAACTTCGAGTGGGATGCCACTTGGGAAGACTATAAACCCTCTTTTCGGCTGACATGAAACTGAAGAGTCTCATATACGAGTGGCATGCTACTCGGCAAGACTATAAATTATATTTCGGTTGACATGATAAGATACCGAGAGAGTCTCATATACCAGTAGTATATTACTCGGGAAAGACTACAAGGTTAAGATCTTTACTTCTATGTTAATTGTTTTTCACAATTAAGCACAAAGTCGGGGGTTACAACCTAATAGGTGCGTCTATTCGGCGCACACTATTCATACATCGATATGAAGCCCTTCATAGCCTCGCTGCCAGTTGACATGAAGCCGGACTCGGGAAGCAGACACACTCGGACAAAGAGCACTCGGGAAGCAATGCAGTCGGGCAATCTTCACCGTGGAGGATGAGCACTCGGCATCAGCTGTGACTCAACTATGAAGGTCTCATGGGCTACTGTGGACGCACATAAGGGTCCGGGTACCTCATCACAAGTATATGGGCCATGGACAGAGATGGGCCGAGACTGTAATTAGAGATATAGTAGCACCTGGCAGACTTAGCCTTTAAAAAAGAAATATACAGTCCTAGTCGGGTAAAGATGTATCTCGAAGAAGGAAAATCCCTTGGCCGTATCCGGCTGGGATTCCTACCTTGTACCCCTGTCTCCCGGTATATAAGGGGAGATAGAGCACCCCATGAGGACAAATGATCAAGAGTTCGTCAGAACCACTACCATAATCCTCAAAGGAACACATTCTAACTGGATGTAGGGTATTACTCCGCGTCGAGGGGCTGAACCAGTATAAAATCTCTCCGTGTTCCTTTGCAATCCATCGAGTTTCCTTTGCCGGTGTAAAACATCGATAGATCTGTACTGAACCTGTTTGTATATTAGTTGAGAAATAAGTTCAATTTTACTTTTTTAAGCATTTAACTTATAATGACTATAGGATTTTAGACAAACTAGCAACTTGATTCCTTATCCTAATGGAACAAAGAACCCTACCATGTACCAGCTATAGTTGGTTCAGCCATCCTGGCTTCTTCAGTTTATTTTTCTAGAAGTTATTTATATCGACATTATTGAAAACATCTTGACTAAATATTTTTTCCTTGCACCTGCAGCAGTAGAAAGTTCAGTAGCAGATGTTGATACTGGGATAGCCCTAATTGTTGAAAAAAGAACGAACTCATGCAACATATAGTTTTGGCCGACATTTGCACATCTTTGGAGCTTCATTCCGATCTTATTTTGTTGCATAACAGGCCTCAACGGTTGCAGCATGGTAAATTATCAACATCGGTGGTGAGAAACGTGTGCTTGGTAGGAGGCAGATGAGGGAGAAATAAGTTTCTCTGTATGATCAGTGAACAATGGTTAAGTAAGATTTTGCTCATGTCACTGATTTCTCATGTGCAATAAGAGGCTGGACTACTTGATCATGCATAAAAATGAGCTTTATGTGCAATAAGTCAATGAATTTTTTTATATATAATATAATGACGTGTCGACAGGAAAAATGGGTTATCATTTTAAATTAAGATGAAACTGTAACTTATTTACAAGAAATAGTTATCAGTACATTAATTGCCAGCTTTGCAATTATGCACTCCCATAAATCTTGCTTAGAAGTTTAACATCATTATGACAATCTCCATGGACCGTAGGTTTCTTTACTGTCCTAATAGCCGTGCCGGGTGCAGTGCTTATCAATCGAAAGCATTGATGGTCTCGAAAGGCTTGCGCAGACATAACTACTATATAAATATTTAGCTTTGGCCTCTCTAGAAAGGAGAAATGCATATGCTATTGGATATTCAGAGTTTCAAGATATTGGTTATCACCTACTAATACAATCTTTTTGTAATGCTGCACTGTTTAATCTTTGTACAAATTGAGGAGCAGATCTTCCTATCATTTTTTCATGAGTCTAATTTTTACATGAGTCTAAACTTTGTAATAGTGGTGCCAGTTAACTATCGGCTGGGATAATGTTGTATCTACCACAGGCATTTTACAGTTATATTTGCAATCTCCTCACAAAAACAAAATCTGGAACACTTTAAATTTTTTAAACCATTATAAAACCTGTTTTATCATTAGTTGACAATTAGACAGACAAAGGAACCCTGAATAGAATGATGGAAAGGAGAGAAAACTGAGGATTTTCTCAACAATACGATCTGCTATGTAAAATTGGAACTCAAAAATTCATTGAACAATTTATTAGAATGTATTATTTTTTGAATGAGTTTTAAGGAAATTCAACCAATTCCTAAAACTTTATAAAATTTGTACTAATTAATAGCACAAAAATAATATATCACACGTGCTGAGCTGCTGCCCTGTACCTCTCGCTGTCCCTACAGGCTAGAGCATGTTTCAATTGGCATGTCACGGTTGCAGCCACTGGCCGCGGCGTGGCGGCGTCCTTCCTTCCACCAGACCGGACGCGACCGTCGCAGCAGCAGCAGCCGCAGCTGCCACAAGCATGGCATGATGCCTTGGGAATTTTTTTATTTTTATATTTATTTAATAAAAGATTTACAAAACTATATTTTCATTTCAAACAATTATAAAACTATACTTCCACCGCCCTCTGGAAGGGCGATTTTTATAAATCGCCCTTCCAGAGGGCGATTTAATACGTGACTGACGGCCATTGGCCGCCGGCAACGGCCGTTAGGCAATTTGCAGGTGGCCGGGGACCGCCTGCAATTACCGGCCCCCCGGCCGATATTTGCAGGCGGCCCCCTTTGCCGCCTCTGAAGAGGGATTTTTGGGTGGCCAGGTATAAAACCCCCTCCCACTCTCAAAAATGTCATAAAATTCACACAAATCAAAAAAAAGAAGAGAGAGCTGAGAGCAAGGCTGAACGAAAAGCAGCGAAGCTCTGTCAGTATGTTGATTCATCTGCATGTAAAATTTATGTTTCTTGTAATTTCTATTTATATGCAAGAATTGATATAGTATTGTTCTAGTTTGTGTATAGTATGTATGAAAATAAGCTGTTTGATCGTAGATCTATAGGTTTTTAGTTAATCTGTTAGATGACTTAAGTTTTGTAGAGATGTAGGTAGAATATGGTACCTAGTTTAAACAGTATTTTTTCATCAACAGAAATAGGAAATAAGGTGATATTTCAGTTTATTTCACGGGCAGAGAATATTAGATATGGTCAGAAGAAGAGATTTGTCAGATTTTTTAGTTCAACGGCTAAGGGGATTTGATAGACCAGCTGAGCGAAGTTTTGGGTCAGTGTACAACTGGCTGATGCGAGGTTTTCGACTGAACCCGAGCTCAGCGCAATAACTTGTATGTAGTAGTCAGTCGTGCACTGAAGTTTTTTTTTTGGAACTGATGCGGTGGATTGCACTGCCACTTGGAGATGGTATGTGGAGAATGCATTCCAAACATGGTTGGCCACTGGCATATCTTGTGTCGATATTAGAAAGTAACACGCTGGTACAAGCCGTGCAGATGATGAGGGTCCTCGGGCGGGAGGATGATAGTGAAACATGGAAGGAAATGAGGAGCAATGAAGGAGGAATGGAGAGATAGACAGCCAACAGTTGTGTGGCAGATGAGGGAGAACAAATCATACCATCGTCGAAGAAATGGATAGAGAAGTTCTGAAACGAGCAAGCAGAGTATGATGATTCGTCTGATGAGGAACACCGTGATGCCTGCAAAATGAGCAACGAGGACTTCTCTAGGCTTTCCTATCTCTGAGGGCATCATGTGCCATGGGAGTATAAGAAGAATGAGGTCATTCAGGGGGCCAAGTATGCATATGTAGAGGATTTAAAGGAGGCAGTAAAACAATGGGCCGTGTCACTTCAAAGAGAGTTCTCGATCGTGAAGTCAAGCAAATCGGTGTATGAAGTGAAGTGCATGAAGGATGGGTGTCCATGGCGGATGCACGCATTCAAGGGTAAATGGAAAGATTATTGGCAAGTTTCAATTGTGATTGAGCATTCATGTTATTTACCCGGTGTTGAAAAATATCACAGAAACATGACATCTGCATTTGTTGCAACAGAGATGTACTCACATATTATCAACAATCTAGGGTATGAACCAAAGTCAATTGTTAGACATATTGAAGAGAAAATTCAAATACACATTAGCTATGCTAAGCTTGGAGGGCAAAACAGAAGGTTGTAGAGATGAGATTTGGTATATTTGAAGCAGCCTATGATAATTTGCCTCGTCTGTTAGGCTTATTCCTTCAGAGGAATCCGGAGACGTACTACGACCTGAAAGCCTTTCCATCAATTGACCATGGTAATAAAAGTGTGTTGCAACGAGTATTCTTTGCATTAGGTGCTTGCATTCAAGCATTTGTCCATTGTCGTCCCATCCTCTACATCGATGGGACATTTCTGACTGGGAAGTACAGAGGGCAGATCTTAACAGCAATTGGAGTTGATGGAAACAACCAAGTTCTACCAGTGGCTTTTGCTTTTGTTGAGAGTGAGAACACTGATAGCTGGTATTGGTTTCTAGAAAGGGTTAAGTCTGCAGTCGTACGGATGAGACCAGACGTGTGTCTTATACATGACCGTCACGCTGGCTTGCTGCGTGCAATTGAAGAATTGAGATATGGATGTGTTGGAGAAGGATACCCACCAAGGTGGTATGATGTCCAAAGCAGATGGTGCATACGTCATATGGGTGCTAATTTCTACAGACAATTTAAGAATATGCACCTTATGGATCTTTTCAAGAGACTTTGCGCCCAGAATCAAGAGAAGAAATTCAATGAGCTTTGGAGGAGGTTGGATGAGCTGACCTCTAAACTAACAGATGAGCAGTCCAGGAGGGCTACTATTGGAAGGGATGAGGCTCCACAAGCTCTTGGGCCTCTAACAAGTGACGGACCACATATGAGAAGAAGGTCTGCATCGTCAGTTAGAAAATTTTCAGATTGGAATTGAGAATGAGCCAAAGGAGAAATGTTGCATTGTTGTATGACAAGGATGGTTCTCGTTTGGCATAATGACGACAATTTGGCAGAGGTCTATACTGGGTTATACGTGGTGTTCGAGGGCTCCCACTTGTTGGAATAGTTGAATTTATCTTGCATGGCACATGCAAGTACTTCAGAGATAGGTTCAGAGCAGTTGGGCCCTCAATGACGGACAATAATCTTTTCTTTGGCACACTACTGACGAAGTATCTGCAAGATAAAAGTGAAAAAGCCCGAAGACATCGTGCTCTACCTCAAGGCACACAAGAACACAGATTTGAAATATTGTGTGTCGACAAGGGCATGCGCGGAATCTACCGCAAAAGAGTTGTGCAGGAGTGTGTGCTAAAGGAAGACGGGACCTGCAAGTGCTCGTGCCGAAAACCTACACTGCTCCACAAGCCATGCTCTCACGTTATTGCCGCGAGCGGTGAGTGCGGGATAGAAGCACGCTATTTTGTCTCACCTTATTTCAGGAAAGAAGCAATCTATAATACCTGGAGCGGAGATATATACAGTTTCGGTATTGCGGGTACATTTACTATGGAGCATCCTCAAGCTGTGTACATTCCTGACCCAACAAAATTGAGGGATAAAGCAGATCGCCGCAAGACAAGACGCATCCGTAATGGCATGGATGAGTCAGAAGCCGGTGGAAGGCATAAGCGTTGTTCAAAGTGTGACCAAACAGGTCATACATATAAGAAATGTCCAAAGGATACAGCCGGTCCAAGTGCGGCGGAAGCTGGACCGTCGGGTTCAGCCGCTGATGGCAGTCGTCCTACAGGTGAAAGCACAACTTCAAGACGACCCCGTCTTAGGCGTTCTCGAACAATTGGTGGATATACGGTGTAGTGTAAGTCTAGACTAGTTCTTTGTTATAGAAGGATAGCTACCGTACTGTTGTTTTTTATTGTCATATAACAATGCTATAAACTTTAACAATAATTAACGCTAACTCTCTATTTGCATGCAGGTATGGCGTACCATACACCGGAGCTGTTGGACCGAGGTGTCGACCAGTCCCACCGGTCTTACCTGTCAGCCGTGGAGGGTGCCCACCTAGCCACCTTCCGTCCATGGCCTTCACGTCACCTCCTGCGGATAGACCCCCAGTTCCGTCAGAGGTAAGAGGTATATGAATATTCATTCACATCGTTTGTGCATATCTATGTTCCCCAATATTGAATACAGTGCTATATTCTGCAGGTTGCGTGAGGCTGGACTTCTTACTATGGGGACCCTATGGTGTCGCCGTGAGGTACAAAATGTAAAATTCTATGTTTAGCACTTATGCACAAACACTCACGTGTAAGCTTTTCCTATTTTGCAGCGTCGTTACGCTCACAGGCAGGTTAGGAGGGCCTACTGTGAATTCGTTTTGGAGTTCGACCGCCTACTGCCTAGCGACGTCGTCTAGGAGCCGTATAGGCCGTAGGCCATCGCGGACCGTGCACCGCTCGGACTCTCTTCTCTTTGCACGCGCGACCAGGCGTACTAGACGACGACAGTGCCGATGGTGTTCGACATCTTCGTCGAGCCCCACTGTCCGCAGCGCGTGATGCGACAGTTCGGACTACGGCAGCACTCCCCATCGCCCGTGCAGATCGTTGTGCCGCGCGATGTGCACCGGTTGGTACAACTCCGATCTTTGTTTAGTACTACAACTATTTAATGTAGCCTAATGCACTCTCTGCAAATAGATATAATCGTAGGGGACAGGCAGCCGGCGCTCAGTGGTATCCTCAACTGCAGAAGTACGTGGATGACTGGTTGTTGGCAACGGAGGACATCATCGACGAGATATATCCACACACTGAGGAGAGCTACCTAGCATACCTCACATGGTACCAGCCCCGTACCCGCACACGCTAACGTTCACCCCAGATGCTCCACAGCCACACGTCGCCGCTACGACGGACACGTATCCTAGACACCGTGACTAGGACTACTTCCATGCGGTAAGTCACATTATCTTTGCACTTTGCTATTCCCTTTGTACGTGTCCATGGCTCTAACACATGTTCATGTCACATTTGAAATAGGTCGACGTAGCGCGACAGGTTCAGGCTGATGTAAACGCGGCGTTCGGACGGTTGGACTGTGGGATCGTGCTGAATGCCCATGAGCAGAGGACGACCTTCGGGAGGATTCATCAGGCGATGCACACAGTGCTTCGTGCGCTCATTTGTCGTACGGCTGACGCGGTACCTCCCGTAGTTGCACAGCAGCAACAGCCACGGCCAGCAGGAACAGGAGCAGGAGTGCGCCCGCAGGGTACCAGTCAGCCATCTGGCCCCTCTAGAGGTAAATTCGACTAACCATCGGTTCATAACATGTTTCCTTCTACGACATGTACCGTTGTACATCAATATGCTTCCCTGCAGCTTTTGCTACACCGTACCTACATCCCTCTGGAGCTAGCACGTCGACGCATGGAGTGCACCAAACACGACCACACGCGCACCTAGGCACGACAAGTGCCCCCCGGGCCACGACAGGAGGTCCTTCAGGTTATATCAAAGTTTATTTTTGCCTTGCAAAATTTTGGTTTGCAATTATCAATATTTTGGTGTACAGGGTTCCACTCTAAAGGGCCGGGGATGTTTGCTGGCGCTGGCTCCTCCACGCAGGGCGCACGCGGCAGCGGATGGGCACGGGATCCTTTCGAGGGGGACGACTTGGAGGACTCGGACGAGGAGATCCAGGAGATACTAGCTGCCTCCCAGCTCGAAGGAGCTCTGCCACCACAGTCGCAGGACCCACCAGCTGCCACACCCGTGCAGACGACCGTGCTGGCCGTGCCGTACCACAGACCAGCTGACGTTCTCCCAGGGCCAGGTGCGAGCGCAGGGTAGGAAGACAAAGAGAGCTAGAGGTTACGGTCAGGGCCCGTAGTACGTTCTATCAGTGATGTTTGTCTGTTGTATATCATGTTTTATTAATTCTATGCATACTGAAGAAACCTCTTTACTTTGTTGTAACATACCCAGAATTTATATATATATATATATATATATATATATATATATATATATATACTAGGAATAAATTATGGATAATCATGGAAAAACTAATACAAAGTGCTAAGGCTTTGTTTCAAAACTTTCACCTATATATATATATGTATATACATATATGGAGAACCATGTTTTGCTCTCTTTTAAAGAAAAACTAGTAATCACATTGTGTCGATGTTTTACACCGGCAATAAATATATGGGGCTAGTCGGCGGATGGAAACTCGGTGGATTGCAAAGGAACACAGAAGATTTTATACTGGTTCAGGCCCTCAATGCAAGGTAATACCCTACGTCCAGTTGTGGTGTTATTCCTTTGAGGATTTGTGGTGGTGATTCTGGTGAACCAACTCAACCTGCCCTCATGGGGCGCCCTGCCTCCCCTTATATACTGGGGGACAAGGTTACAAGGTAGGAGTCTCCATCGGATTACGACTAGGAGATCTCCCCTTAGAGATATAACGCACCCGACTAGGACTGTATATTCCTTTCTATACAAGGCGAAGTCTGCCAAATCTAGCTATATCTCTAATTACAAGGCTAGGCTCATCCTCTATCCAAGTGGCCCATATGCTTGTCATGAGGTACCCGGGGCCCATGGCACCCACAGTAGCCCCCGAGACCTTCATAGTTGAGTCACAGCTGATGCCAAGTGCTCATCCTCCACGGTGAAGTCTTCCCGAGTGCATTGCTCCCGAGTGCTCTTTGTCTGAGTGCTGCTTCTCCCGAGTCCTGCTTCATGTCAGCTGGCAGCGAGGCTATGAAGGGCTCTATGTAGATGTTGGAATAGTGTGCGCCGAATAGGCGCACCTATTAGGTGTACCCCCCGACTTTGTACTTAATTATGAAGACAATTAAACATAAAGTCAAATATCTTTAACCTTGTAGTCTTTCCCGAGTAGTATACTACTGGTATATGAGACTCTTCGGTATCGTGTCAACCGGAATATAATTTATAGTCTTGCCGAGTAGGATGCTACTCTTATATGGGACTCTTCAGCGTCATGTCAGCTGGAAAGGGGGTGTTTATAGTCTTTCCCGAGTAGTATACTACTCGAAAATCAGACTCGTCGGCATCATGTCAGCCGGGATGATTATTTATAGTCTTTCCCAAGTAATATATTACTCGAAAATTAGACTCGTCAGCTTCATGTCAGCTAGAAAAGGTGTTTATAGTCTTTCCTGAGTAGCGTCCCTTTCGGAAGTTAGACTCTTCAACTCGTCAGCTGGAAGAACGTTTATAGTCTTTCCCGAGTAGTATACTATTCGAAAGTTAGACTTCTCCGCATCATGTCAGCGGGAATGAGAAATTTATAGTCTCTCCCGAGTAGTGCACTACTCGAAAGTTAGACTCTTCCACATCATGTCAGCGGATAAAATGTTGCTCATGGCAACCGATGGCCACGCATGTAGGCCGAGTACCACTTTATGAAAATAAATCCACGGCGTGGTCAGGTATACCCGAGAAAGATACATGTATTCCCAATTTTAATGAAGACCAGCTTGTGATCCTTGTAAGGATATATCCTCGAGACCTGGTGGATAAAACAGATACCCAAACATATATGCTTAGCAATAAGGCTCTCATGAAGCATATCTGTTTACCTCATCGGCTCCTGTTGGTAGCACCAGCGCTATAATTTCAACTCAGCCTGCGGGCGGCCCACATGGAGCGTGCTACTGTAGGAACTCATATCTTGGTGGCTGCTACCAAATAAGCCGGCCTAAGCTGACCTATCCGGCATAGCTCTATAGAAGTATCATCCATCGCATGTCAGGATGAGTTTTTTAGTGTCGATAACCGCAATTAGCCAGAGAAATCCTTGTTCGCAAGCCTTTCTGACTTACGTTCTGGATGCAAACTGGTTGCCACATAAGCCTGAGTGGGTATAATGCAGGATCTGCTTGCCCTCCTCAGGTGTGACGCAGTGCATGAGAACTCCGGATGTACTTTGACGATATAAGTCTTCTCTGACTTGGGTAAAGCCGAACAAGGTACCCGAACCTTGCATTAGCAGAGGGTTCGGCTGGCGACCCTCATGGGGCGTACCCTATCCAACAGAGTTATAGCCAAGCTAGGCACCCGAACCTTGCATTAGCATAGGATTCGGCTGGCGATCCTCATGGGGCGTACCCAACCTGACAGAGCCGTGACCAAATAAGGTACCCGAACCTAGCATTAGCGTAGGATTCGGCTGGCGACCCTCATGGGGCGTACCCTACTTAGCCGAGTAGTACACAGCCCCGACTGGCGCCAGAGGTCGATTATTAGCTCGCATGGAGCGTAGCCGGGGAAGATGACATCCCGACTGGTGCAAGTACTCGGTCAGTAGCCCTCATGGAGCATCCCGAGTGTATTTTGGCAGACTTGTCCAGCCCCCGAGCGTAGGAGATGGGCTCGCAGCCTTGAGTTCCTGTCACGCATATCCGGAGCTGGGCCTGCAATATAAAGATATCGGATGAGTAGCATCTAATGATGAAAATAATCACCCGAATAAAATGTATTTTACAATATATGTAAATACGAGTTCTTCCTCTTTTTGATATTAATTTCCCCAAGTAGTTGACCCCTTACGTTTAAACACTCTGCCCGACTAGTCATAGCCCCCTAGCGTCGGGAGTTGGCTCATGGCTCTTTCCCAGACACGCATTTTGGGTGACTTGAGTTCGTCTTTCATGGAGCAAAGTTTCACGGATCAGGATTTATGCTACTCGAGTACTTTTGCAATCATTTAAGAGCAAAAACAGAGAAGAGTGCAGCTTGTGCACCTATTAGGTGTAAGCGGCTGCGGCATTGGTAAAGCCGAGTGAAGAAATATTTATCAGGAAGCGACTTAGCTGTTCGGTATTTCGGAGTGGGGATGCCATCCTTGCATTTGAGCTTGTGAGCCCCCGAGCATGTCACTTGTTTTATACCGGCAATAAATATATGGGGCTAGTCGACGGATGGAAACTCGGTGGATTGCAAAGGAACACAGAAGATTTTATACTGGTTCAGGCCCTCAATGCGAGGTAATACCCTACGTCCAGTTGTGGTGTTATTCCTTTGAGGATTTGTGGTGGTGATTCTGGTGAACCAACTCAACCTGCCCTCATGGGGCGCCCTGCCTCCCCTTATATACTGGGGGACAAGGTTACAAGGTAGGAGTCCCCATCGGATTACGACTAGGAGATCTCCCCTTAGAGATATAACGCACCTGACTAGGACTGTATATTCCTTTCTATACAAGGCGAAGTCTGCCAAATCTAGCTATATCTCTAATTACAAGGCTAGGCCCATCCTCTATCCGAGTGGCCCATATGCTTGTCATGAGGTACCCGGGGCCCATGGCACCCACACATTGTCAATTCAAATTTATAAAGGATCTTGGCCCAGATCTGGCTGCTAACGAGCGCTCGAGGCATTCCGCTGCCGCTGGACCTCTCCCGGAGCAACCGTCGCCGTTCCAGCACTGCTGAGTAACCCAACATCTTTGGTGAGCCTCTCTAGTCCCTCAGGTATTGCATGCATGCACCATTTCAGCTTGTAAGGTAAAATCCATATGCATGCCGAAAGAGTTCGCCGCCTCTGCCGGTGATTCCAACCACCTCCGACTACGAGACAACCACCGTTAGGTTCGCCTGGTACTCCTCTAGCTTTTCTCTTTTGGTCACCCGACAAGTTATGCCGCCATTTGCCGCCGCTGCTAAGCTCATTAACTATGCCTCCTTTGTTTCGCTTGGCCGGACTATCTCTTGTGGCCGGACGGTCCGCTTCTCCCCCAAAAATCGCCTTTCAGAGGGCGGCAAGGGGGCCGCCTGCAAAAATGGCCGGCCCCCGGCCGGATTTTTGCAGGCGGCCCCCTTGCCGCCCTTTCAGGGGGCGATTTTTAGGTGGCCGGGGGGGCCGCCTGCAAATTGCCTAGCCACGTCATTAAATCGCCCTCTGGAAGGGCGATTTATAAAAATCGCCCTCCCAGAGGGCGGCGGGAGTATAGTTTTGTAATTGTTTGAAATGAAAATGTAGTTTTGTAAATCTTTAATTAAATAAATATAAAAATAAAAAAAATTCGATGCCTTGGTACGGTGCGCCTTGTGTTCCACTCAACCGCATGTGACCCGGCCGTGGCCGTGTGACAGCCCATGAGTCGGCACCGTAGTGGCTAGAAAGGGATTAAGGTTGCATTTAGTTTATGGGATGGAATGGGACGGACGGGTTGTGTCCACTTTTAAGGGTGTTTAGTTTGGGAACAGATAGAACAGAATCTTGAATATTTTCTTACGATTTGGGTCAACTTTATACATTAAAAACTGGCGGACCAATCTAACCCACTTCTCTCGCTGACATGTAGGTCACACCGTTCTCTCCCTTAGAAAAACATAACCATCTCATCCCTCATACCAAACAGATAGTTAAGACCATCCCATCCTAAAAACAGGGACGAGCCTAATCCATCTCACCTTGGCTCTAAACTAAACACCTGCTAAGGTTAGGAAATGGGACGTTGATGGGCTAGTGTCCTATGGGTTAGCTAGCCTAGGCCGTGTTCGGTTAATCACTCTAAATCTCCTTCAATCTCTTTCTCATGGGGATTAACCAATAAGCCCTTAAGGTGGTCCTATGGCGAGGTGAGTTTTTTAGTGGGCTCGATATTTTAAGGCCTAAGAGCTCTCTTAAGGCACAACCAATCGCTCGGTGCACAAGCAAGAATTGAATATCAAATTTAATTCTACTATTAAAGTCTTGATCAATGTAAAACTTACATGGGAAAATCCGCTAGGTCTAGAAAAATCAAAATTTCTTCTTGTCGCATGCCCACGAGAGAAAAAAAAATCAAACGCTCCTAACCACTCGCTCACCCACCCCATCCATTCTCTGTCCCCCTCTTCGTCTCCCTCTTTACTCTCATCCCCTTTCCGCCCACCGCTGCCGACATGGCATCCCTCTCTGTAGGGGCGGATGCACCCATTGGGCAGGGTGGGGCGTCAGCCCCAGCGCCGTCCCATATCCTCATACCACACTTTTAGTCCTGGACCTAGCACATTAGACATTAGTCCACCATCAGTCCATCAGATCAATCAAGTATTCTTGGCAGGCATTGATGATCATCTCGTCTTCATGACTATGCTCACTGCCTCGTCCATCTGACATTTCTTCAACTGTTCGTTTTAGTCGCTAAGTCGCTCTATACCCATGCGGTGCGTGGAAGTTGGTTCTCTAGCCAGGTGCCAGATTTTATGCGACTAATTTATTCTAATTATATGGTCTAAAGATTATTGCTTCATTTTCAAATGAAAGGTGCTATCTTGGATGTTATTTTGTAACTTCATTTATTGATTGTACTTTATTTTTTATGTGATTGCAATGTAAATATGATATGTGTTGTGTTCAGTTGTCTTTATTGATCATCTTCGTCCTATCTATATTTCAATGTTGCGTCCGCCGCTGCCTCCCAGCCTGCTCCCCTATAGTATCAATAACGCCCCCGCCCTAGCACCACCTACAGTGATACTAGAGAGGAAGCGCCGCAGGAGATTGGCATGAACCAACTCCCACAAAACCGCGATGCCGGTACAAGTCCCAGGAAACCTTGCTGGTACCCGCGGTCAACTGAGATGTACCATTGCAACTATATATATATATATATTATACCTTTATAAGTTGCAACTTCGGGCAAGTCCTAAGCAGCAACCTTTAAACAGAAAAGCAGTAGCAGAACGACAATGCAGTGGGAGCCCAATCCACAAGCAACGGCTTGGAATTAAGAAGGAAAACCCTAATCTTCACTTCAACTTCAATCTTCCTGAAGGAGGGAAATGGAGATGGATTGAGTACATATGTACTCAGCAAGTCACAGAAAAGTGAGTCATGCAGGCTACCAAAGAAAGTCTAGGGTTTATTACGCAAACCTTTTTATTTGAAAATATTTTCAAAATCCTAAGTGTGAGTTGTCTCATTGTGACTGGAAGGAGGCTCTTGCCTCGATCCTGTCCGCGAATTGCTTTACAACAACTCAAGCGGACGTATCAGATTTTAATTGTTTAAAATTTTTAGTCCAGTCCATTCCTATACCGCCTGTCGGATCGCGACAGCGGTTCAGTGGGTTTGCTCTGAAGCAGCTCTCCACTGTATACTCATCTATTAGTTTATTTTCACTTTTGTCCTCTCCAGAACGTCATCTCATTCTCCTCTATTGTTTTCCTTTCACTTTCGTCCTATTCAGGACATCATCTCAACTCATAGTTTGTTTCTGTGGCTTCTCGAGCCATCCATAATCTCAACTCAAATCACACACTGCTTCCACTCGGGAAGCCTATTCTATGATGCCATACGACATCCCAGGTCACACAGTCCCATTTCAGACCATCAGGTCATCCATCAGCCACTAAGGCCGATTCTGGTAATGACTCCCATACCACAAATCACATACACAAAGCACTAGCAAACAAATCTACGCTAGAGGAATCACCTCACATTCCCCCGTAACCGTGGGCACGGCTGTTTGAATAGTTTATGAACCTTTGCAAAGGGTACATGCTTTACCCACACGACGCGAGCTTACTTCCCACACTCGTCAGCGGGGAAGGTTCGTGACAAGGCCTTTCCAAAGCCCACCCAAGATAGCACGTTGTCCTATAAATAGGTTCTCAAACCAAGTACCAGGAACTCATTTCCTATACTCAGGGATGGGGGTATATCGCCCTCTTAGCACCCAGTCACTCCCATATTTATTACCAACCGAATGATCCTGAGAACACTAGTTACTCGGTCAGGAGCGTCCCATTCCACCCGTGTGGTCGCACTATGAGATGCTCGGATGAAATTCCCCAAGAAAATGGTCCTTATATACGAATACGAAACGCCACCACACAGGTGGTTACCTTGCATCGTGAATTCTCGTAACCAATTTTGTTTCGCAATCCCGCCGACATTGCATGTCGGGTTTTTAAATCTTTCGAAACCCTATTTTTTCCAATTCGACAAAAAGTTGTGGTGGGGGTGATACCATAGGAATCCAGGCTCAGGGAGCACGGGTACCGAGGTATCACAAGGTGGAGGGACAAGGAATAGGATACCAATGTCCTACGGGGTTTATGCAACTACTGGGCAGGTCCGTTGGTTCGTCACACAAACTGAGGCTGATTAATTTAATGTGCACACTAGTAATACAATTTTGCAAACAAAACAATTTAAATTTAGGAGCGATATGGTCAAGGAGTGACTTGCCTCAGTCTTCGTCTTCGAATCCTTGCGAAGTCCGACGTCCGAAAGAATTTCCGAAGCGTCGACTACGCGTAAAATGAGAAAACACACAAACCCTAAAAATAAAGTACTATTATTAATAACTAATAGTGCTATAAGGTAGATCTCAATTTTAAAAAAATTTTGAGACTTGAACAGGCTCAATCGGAGTTACGGATAAAAAGATATGGATTTTCAAAGTTTTAATGATTTTCTGGAATAAGAAAAGGATTTAATTTGGTTTTTTGGAAAAAGAATTATTTGGGAATTTGTGGCTGATAGGTGGGGCCTTGTTGTCAGTGGAACACAAGTTAATTAGAGACTAAATATAGTTTTTAAACTGTGTAGGGCCCATATGTCAGTGGAAGTGTGAGGGAATAGGAGACTGGGGCCCACATGTCATTCACAATGGGTAGTGAACAGATGGGGACCCACGTGTAAGTGAAAGAGTTGAGGGGCTTAATTGTTGGGGATCACTGTGCACTTAATTGGTATGGGCCTACTTTGTCAGTGAGATAAGTAGGGGTATTAGCGTGAAATTACTGTGCACTAATGGGGCGGGCTCCACATGTAAGTGAGATGTTTTTGGGGCTTAGTTTTAATTAAAAAGGGAGGCCCACCTAACAATGAGAATGGTGGAGGGAATAGGGGTTAGCTGGGCGGGTCCACCGAGCAGTGGCGGTCAGGGGCACACGGGGGCCGGCCTGGCAGATCGACGGCGCACGGTGGCCAAGCAGTGCCAGCAAATGGCGGTGGGAAAGGAGGAGCGGGCATGGGAATGGAAGGTGGAGGGGATGAGGAACACTCTGAGCGGCTCAGATTATGGCTGGGGTGACCGATGGTGGTTGGCGGTGAAGGCCAGAGGCGGCAGTGAGGCGGCGTGGTGGATGGCCGTCGCCGGTGACCATTCTAACGGCGGAGGGTGTCGGGCTAGTGTTGGTTGAGTGACGGTGCGACGAGAGGAAGGCGGAGAAGGAGGTAATTGGGCCTCTACCTTTGCGAGGAGAAATCGTGGCGGCAACAATGGCAGGGTAGCAGTGGCAAAATTGGGTGTTTCCCCTAGGGCGGCGCTCAGATGGAAGTGAAGGCACGAGCGGAGCCATGAGGAGATGAGGAGGTCGATGGTGAGGTCAATTTGATTGATTAGGCTTCTGGAGCGGCGGATTGGATCTAGGCCAAATGATTAAAGGCGGCAGTGGAGTGAGAAGCTCGACCTCAAGGGCAATGGCAGGGGTTCTAGGGCCTATTTATAGACTGGCGGCAGCGCTACGTGATGACTGACAGACGCGGTGGAGCACGCGGGGCAAGGCACGGCGGGCTGACGGACGCGGCACTGCTGAGCTTCTGTGGTTGGCGTCAGCTTGCTTCCTCGTGCTGCCACGAGAGAGGGGACAGGGACAGAGGGGACAGGGATGAGACGGGACGGGGATTTCCGCGCGTGTGCCTGGACTTTGGGAGCTCGCCGGTGAGGAACACTGCTGCCCTACGGCCAGCTTTTTGACCCCAAGCTCTGGGGCGCACATGGCGAGGGGTGGAGCGCAATTTGCGCCGGGCTGCCAAGGTGGATGGGATGACAGCGGGGTCGCATGTTCTTGAGCAGCCAGGGACAAGGAGGTATGGAGCTTGCTGCTCGTGTTGGGGAGAAAGCGAGAGAGTTCGAGAGAAGAGAGAGATAATAGAGAGCAGGGGAGGGAGGAAGAAGACAAGGAGGATGACGACGATGGCTGACAAGCGGGTTCTGCGGAGGAGAAACACGGGCGCTACGCGGAGAGGCTGACAAGCGAGCCTGGGACATGTGCAGGCGGCTGTGCATGAGTGGTGAGGCATCTGACCAGTGGGGCCCAGTCGTCAGCGGGCGTGGGGGAGAAGGCCAAGTGGCATGCAGGCCGTGGGCCGAAGAGGGAAGGGGAGGCCCAATTGGAACCGTAGCGTTTGGGATATTTCCCGGGAGAATTTTGAAAGGATATTTGAGCATTTAAATTTGAATTTGATTTTAAATTTGAGATTTGAACTCCTTAGAATTTTGGAAATTTTTGAGAGGGGTTTTTGAGGTTTGGATGGAATTTGAAATGGATTTAAATTTGAAGGGATTTTTGAATTGGAAAAAGAAGAGAGGAAATCAAGGGGATTTTTAATTCCAAAAAATTTGAATTTTGAGCCAAGGATTTAAGAGAGATATTTAAGAGTTAAATTTTTGATTTGAAATGTAGTCTTTGGTCTTAGGGAAAAGTTAGGGATTTTTAGGAGAGGATTTCTTGTTGGAATGTTGAACTTTTGGGAGGGATCCAAAATAGGGAAAATTTTTATTGGGGATTTCGGAAGGTATCTCGGATTTGTAAAAATCCAAGCCTTGTTATTTGAATTCGATGGAGATTTTGATTTGAGAGTTTAGGAAAGTTTTTAGAGGAAATTTAAATTACAAAATTCAATCTCTGAATTTGTGAATGGGTTTAAAGAGAGACCTTTGAATCTCAAGATTCGAGTCTTGGATTTTTGGAACTGGGATTTTAGGGTTTGAAGGAGGATGAAATCTGAGATCTACGACACTTAGTCCTTAATCACACACAAAGAGCCAAAAATTTTTGAAATTAGGGTTTTTACTAAATTAGTTTTTAACGGCTCGAAAACCAGGGCGCTACAAGCCTACCCCCCTTAAAAAGAATCTTGACCCTGAGATTCGAGATAAGAGGAACCATGAGGGCTACAAAGGAGAACTAGGGCAACCTATCTAACTAGGTCTTTGTCAGTCCTTTACATTATTCCGAACTTCATCTTCCAGGTCTTGGCAAAAAGCTTCACGATATCTTGGTGACTACGTCGGTCTGCCGCTTAATCTTCTAGGTCCTGTTGTAGGTTCATCTACTCCGGTGGAACCTGATCTTCGATTGCTTCATCTGTGGTCTTGAGGACTAGGGTGTCTTGAACATCTTCTGCATCTATGTGGTTTAAGCGAGATCTCCTAAAAACAGACAAGGTCTGCGACACTGATCCTCTATTCTATGGGTTGGCATTCTTGGGACCAATCGTGGGTACTCGGTTACTTCCTACATTGGACTGCACCGGTCAGGTATCGCCTTGGCTTTGAGGGCATTGTCGAGAGTAGTGTCCCATCTAATGGCAACGGTAATACTCAACTTCGGCCAGGTTTCTGGTTGGTATTACGGGTGTCGTGGAGCTACTTCCTCCACTATTACCACTACTGGCTCCTGACGCTTGTTGTGGTGGTTTAGAAGTAGATGGGCGAGGAGCGAAGCCAGTAGAAGGGGCATATTGGGTTGTGCCTCAGTTAAATTGTCCTGATGGGCTGGTTCTTTGATGGGATCCATCTTTTTGTTGAAAACCAAATTGTGAGGCTTTTCATTTCCTTATGTCCACTATTTCTCTGTCAGCTTCTTCTACCAATAGAACCTTATTAATCATGTGCTGGAATGTTGGGAATTCATGTGCCACGAGTTGAAGTCTTAAATCCACATTCATTCCTTTCAGGAACTTCCGTATTTTCTTTTTGTCCGTGTTTACTTCTTCCAGGGCATATTGAACCAACTTATGGAAGTGACTCAGGTATTCATTAATACAGCTATGCCCTTGCTTGAGGTTGTTAAATTCGTCCTTTTTATGTTGATTACACTCTCAGGGACATACGATGCTCAAAAAGCTTCCGCGAATTCCTTCCATTCGATGGTTGTGGCATCTTCGTGGGCGGCACAATAGTTTTTCCACCATTCAGCGGTTGGTCCTCTTAACTGATGTGCCGCAAAGAGGGTTTTCTCCAGTGGGGTGCACTATACCAAGTTTAACTTTCTTTTGATATCTTTAAGCCAATCACCGGCTTCGATTGTTCGATGGTGTGAGAGAATTCTGGTGGTCGAGATCTGAGGAAGTCTATCAACTTTGATCTGCCATTATGTTGGTTAGGTTGGGGCTGTTGGGGTTGCACTTGCCCTTGTTGTAGTCCTACTAGGGTTTGGGCTATTCCTTGTAATATCTGGGTTTGCATAGCCAGGAGCTGTTGGAGGTTCATGGGAAGTGGTGGAGATTGGGGTATTTCAGGTTGGTTTATGGCTGCATTCCGATTGACTGGTTCGTTGGTGGCTTCATGTCCATTATCAACCACTTGATCCATATCCTGATTCTTGTGGGAGTCATGGCTGGCTGCTTGAGTTGGGTTGTCCTCGTATCCATAACAGTTAGGGGCACGGGTCGGACGATGGGCACGATGAGCCATTCTAACCCCAGAAAGGTCAAGGTAAGAGGAAAAATGCTAGGAGAGGAAAAAACAAAAGAGAATAAAAGAAATCTACCCACGAAAAATTCTTTTTGCAAACGAAAAGACCAAATTAGGTGTGACCAAATCCAAGACTGGAACATACCATGCAAAAACGGACTACCAGACATAACGCACTCACGCACTATCTTCGCGAAACTCCTAATGAGTCTGCGACAACCTCTGAGGTTAAACTCTTCTCGCTTCCGTCTTCATGTCCTGCCTCGAGCGATGCAGAGGCTTCATGTCTTCAGGCGAGAAAGGGGGAAGTATCTAGATTCTATGATTTTTAGGGGGAAAGAATAGGCAATCATTTTCGTAAAATAAAGTAAGAGAAGGGAGTAGAACGTTTTGTGCAAATAGTCTTTATATTCGAATATATTGTCCTTAAGGTCATCCTATGAGAGAAGGGGTTTCGTTTCTACACCAAACCTATGCTCTGATACCACCTCTATAACGCCCTTGCCCTGGTACCACCTATAGTGACACCAGAGAGGAAGCGCCGCAGGAGATTGGTGTGAACCAACTCCCACAGAACTGCGATGCCGGTACCAGTCCAGGAAATCTTGCTGGTACCTGCGGTCAATCGAGATATATCATAGCAACTAAATAAATAAATATATATATTATACATTTATAGGTTACAATTTCGGGCAAGCCCTGAGCAGCAACCTTCAAACAGAATAGCAGTAGCGGAACGACAACGCAGCAGGAACCCAATCCATAAGCAACGGCTTGGAATTAAGAAGGAAAACCCTAATCTTCACTTCAACTTCAATCTTCCTGAAGGAGGGGAAATGGAGATGGATTGAGTATATATGTAGTCAACAAGTCACAGAAAAGTGAGTCATGCAGGCTACCAAAGAAAGTCTGGGGTTTATTACGCAAACCTTTTTATTTGAAAATATTTTCAAAATCCTAAATGTGAGTTGTCTCATTGTGACTGGAAGGAGGCTCTTGCCTCGATCCTGTCCACAAATTGCTTTACAACAACTCAAGCGGACGTATCAGATTTTAATTGTTTAAAGTTTTTAGTCCAGTCCATTCTTATACCGCCTGTCGGATCATGACAGCGGTTCAGTGGGTCTGCCCTCAAGCAGCTTTCCATTGTATACTCATATATTAGTTTATTTTCACTTTGGTCCTCTCCAGGACGTCATCTCATTCTCCTCTATTATTTTCCTTTCACTTTCGTCTTATTCAGGACATCATCTCAACTCAGTTCTTTTCTGTGGCTTCTCGAGCCATCCATAATCTCAACTCAAATCACACACTGCTTCCACTCAGGAAGCCTATTCTATGGTGCCATACGACATCCCAGGTCACACAGTCCCGTTTCAGACCATTAGGTCATCCATCAGCCACTAAGGCCGATTCTGGTAACGATTCTCATACCACAAATCACTTTCACAAAGCATTGGCAAACAAATTTACGCTAGCGGAATCATCTCACATTCGCCCGTAACCATGGGTATGGCTGTTTGAATAGTTTATGAACCTTTACAAATGGTGCACGCTTTACCCACACGACGCGAGCTTATTTTCCACACTCGTCAGTGGGAAAGGTTCACGACAAGGTCTTTTCAAAGCCCACCCAGGATAGCACATTGCCCTATAAATGGGTTCTCAAACTAAGTACTAGGAACTCATTTTCTGTACTTAGGAACGGGGGGTATATTGCCTTCTTGACACTCAACCGCTCCTATATTTATTAGCAACCGAACGATCCTGGGAACACTAGTTACTCGGCCAGGGGCGTCACTTGGCAGAGGTGTTGTCCAGTGCAGGCTTGCACCTCCGGTCCACTTCCTTCACAGCTGCCACTGGGGCATCACCTTGTCCCCACCATCGTTGCCACTCTCTCATTCCTCCTACTCCCGAAGAAACTTTCCCTTGTGGAGGCTGATGGAAGTGGGGCTGCGGTACGCGCCAGCACAGGAGGAGCAGCAATGGAGGAGCTCTCTGCTGGCGCGTCCCTGCGCATGCGTGTTGGGTGGATTTCTGGTAGTGGTTGGTGGGATCAGATGGAGGAAGATGACCTGATGGTCCATTTCACAATTTTGTTTTGAATGTTTCACTAGATGAAATATGAGTTTCATGTGCGAGAAGCAAGATGTTTTAACTGGGATTTTATTGTGTTCCATATTTTAAGTTTTTGATTTTATGATTTTTTGACGTTTCAACTATTCAAATTCAACGTTTTATACATTGAAGCAAAATATTTCATCTTGCATTTGACGGTGCTTCATTTCTTTACGCCGCCACCCAATGTTCACTTTACTTTTCAAGTTGTTTCATTTATATATTTGTAATGTTGCCTGGTGAGGCTCAGGGATGGCAGCAGGAGGCCACGGCGGTTTCTGGCGACGCTTCGGAGGCTGTGGCTACGGTGGGTGGCGGCGATGTACAGGCAGGCGCTCTGGCTGCTGCGCGCATGCTACACCAAGGCCATCAAGGATGTCCTTGAGGGCGCCGCGCTCGTTAATGCCGTGTGCGCGGACGCCGGGATTTGAGTTGTACAGTTACACATATGTACATCTCCTTTCTTCTACAGTAAATAAACCTTCTTCAATCCTTACATTCTGCCATGTCAAAAGAATGGTTCGGTGCATGGCATGGCACCGAACAAATTAAGCAAACAAATTTGAAAACAGTTCACTACAGATACTTTATTTATTAATGCATGCCTGCTTATACAGCAAGTCGAAGCACAACAGGCTGCAGGTGCTATAGCAGAAGAAATAGAGAGTTCTCCCCGGCCAGTACACCCATACAATATAGTTAGGTTTACAATATAGTACAACCATCTGAAAAGATGGCCTTAATTACGTGGAGTACTTTGATGAGACGATGCATGTAGCACGTCAATTTATTGCCAGATGACGGCGACGGGGCTTCTCACAGTGTGCTGCCCATCGCTCCAGACGATCGATCCCCACTGGTACCCGGACGAGCTGGCTCCCCTTTGCCTACACGGTGATCGAGTAACCCAGCGTCTTGCGCTGCGTGTTGAACGTGAGCCTCGTTGGCGTCACTGTGAGCGTGGTGCCTGGTGGCATCGTGACAGTGACGTCGTACACGCCATTGGTGTTCGCCCTGACGTTGGTCACGGTGCGGTGCTGCGTGGTCTGGCCGCCGGACCTCCCGAACGCCATTGAGAATGCCAGGTAGTTGAGATCGCCCAAGGACCTCCGCCGAGTGGAGCAGTCGGTCACGGAGCCGTCCTTCGTGAAGAGTGCGATCTGATTGGACTGTAGCCAAGGCTGCAAAGGAAGGTGAGGTAGTCGTCGGTGGTGGCATTGTACACCAGGCCAGGGTCGAGAGCGCGGTTGGGGTCGACGTGGCCGGACTTGAGCTCAAACGGCCCGGTCGCCTGGCCTGTGGCCATGTCCTTGATGGCATTGCCGCCATTGTCCACGTTGTAGGCCATTGTCATCAAGGCCAATTTGATCGCCGCCGGACTCCAGCTCGGCCGTGCCACCTTGAGCATAGCTGTGATGCCGCTCACGTGTGGGCACGACATGGACGTGCCGTAGACGATGGTGAGCTCTTCACGCCTCTTGTTGAACTCGGCTCTGAGTAAGCTCAACGAATTTTCTCCAGACCATGCGGCGAGGATGCTGACACCAGGGGCAATCACATTAGGCTTGAGGATTTCAGCCGCAAAGTGGTTCGGCCCACAGCTCGAGAAGGAACCGACCCTCGGAGCAGACAGCGATTGACTGATCATGGTGCCATGGAACTCGATTCTTGCAACCGGGTTTGGCACCGACCGTAAGTAGTAATAGATAACTCTAGCGTCATTGTAAGTAACTGTCACTCCTGGGTGGATGTCACTCCATGTTGGTAAGAATTCACCATAGATGTCTCTACTTGAAATGATGGTTCCAATGCCACCAGCTACATCGACATCGACTTCTTGTGCAGGGCCAAAAGTAATATTACTTCCATCGCATAGAACGATCTTACCGGCGACTATGTTGCGAGAGAGCTTAGGGTACTCACACACATCAGAGCCAGCATCACCACCGTATACAAGTGGTGTCAATGAACCAGTTGTGTTCTGGCCAGAATAGAGGGAACTGACGACATAGGTTCGGCCATTGCCGAGGACAATGTGTGCCAAGAACCTACGGTTTATGCTTGACGCGCCAACCATCACCATCCATGGTGCGAGGTTGCTGACAGTGTAAATGTCTGGGCCAGCATTCCCAGCACCGGCAGAGACAACTATGCCTTTGCGGATGGCATTGAAGGAGCCAATGGATGTTGATTTACTGTAGAGTTGATAACTCCTACCAGCAATGGAAAGGGATATGACATCTACTCCATCCGCAATTGCCTCGTACATGCCACCAAGGACATCAGAATCAGAACATGCTTTTGCCCAGCACACCTTGTAGGAAGCAATGTGCGCATGCACAGCCATACCTTGGGCAGTGCCATTGGCATAGCCAAAGAGGTTGGCACCTGGGACCACAGAGCCGGCAGCGATGGAGGCGGTGTGCGTTCCATGCCCATTGGTGTCGATCGGTGACTTGGACTCTAGTGTCTCATTGATCGGTTGGCGCTTGCTTGCCTCATACCCGGCATAGTAATACTTCGCACCAACAAGCTTGTTGTTGCATTAGGCAGTGGCATTGAAGGAAAGGGTTGACTTGCAGCTGCCACGAAAAGTGCGAGGCGGTGGAGGCATTGATGGGTCAGCGATGAAGGACCTTCAGTTCTTGGGATAAATGCCAATGTCCAAGACCGCGATCACTGAGCCTGTGCCACCACCGTTTGATGCCTGCATGAGGCCACTAGACGGTGAGAGGTGAAGGAAGGGGACAGAGTGATCAGCAACTCATTGCGCTTGTCAGGGAAGACGGCAAGGACACCATGCTGGTCAGTGATGTGCGCTGCCTGGTTCTTTGACAAGCATGCTGCGAAACCTGGGGCCACATGGGAGTAGATGTAGACAAGGCTTGGTGCTGGCTCGCTTATGTGAGAAGGGAGGAGCCCTTGGAGGAAGGAGGTGTAGTGTGTGTGAGCAAGGTGGGTTGTGCTTGGTGAAGTGAGAGGTGCTGCATGGGCATGTTCGACATGCACAATATACATTGATACATCATCTGCTTGCTTGATGCTTACTGATGTCACCGCTGCCATAACATGTAGCAAGCTTAAGACGATCAAGAGTGTTTTGCCCATGGTGACAAAGGTGGTGGTCAGATTTATATATATTGATGTAACATGCATGATGCATGTTGTGAATAGATAAAGCATTGAAGCCAAGAGGGGTATATATACATGGAGAATGGTACTGTTCTAATCATATAATGACTTAGAAAAAAGAACTTGGTCGATAATACAGATGTAGTTGTATCTCTTTATAATTTGTACCTCTAATTAATGATATGAAAAATTTTCAAACTTTGCATGTGAACCTTCTGTTCCAAAATATAGATGCTTGGATCAATAATTGTAGATGACAGCATATTTTCCTAGGCAATTTTGCATGGAGCTAGACATTAATAATAGAATTGGGTGTGATATACAAATCTTAGTTTTTCCATAAAATAATTTATAATCCCATTGATCTAACAATCGATATTTTTCTTCTTTTTTATTGATGAAGGAATTTTTAGCCTCTATAGCGAATATGGTAGCTCCTTTTCCTTTTTTAAACTCATATGTTACTATATTAGTATGACTAGTCGTTAACCAGTCAGCTACACAGTTACTGTCATTGATATGCCAATTTGTTGGTCGTTTTCCAATATTTCTTTCATTTTATACTATTTTAATCTAATAGTTTTAAAACTCACAATTAATATGTACCAATTTATACTCATGTCGAAGTCGCAGCTTAGTATTTTTTAAGAAAATTATATAGGAAATTTGGTATTAACTGAGGAGTTATACTCGAATTGGGTCTTAATTATAGCTTTTCATGCTTAAATAATTTTGAACTAGAAATTAATAAATATTGCGGTCACGCTAACTAACACGCAGCATGCCTCAGAGCACTCCCACCTCCTCCTTTTCCGTTTTTCTATTCCTCTCCCCGTTCCACTCCCTTTTTTTCCATTTTTTTCTGTTTCCACAGCGAGTTCCCCTCCCAGCTCCGTCCCGTTCACAAGTAAAAATTACTCGTCTCATCCTCATGGGGTTCATGATTAACACACTGTCACATTCACGTGTAATAGAAAAATTACTCCCCTCTTGTTTCCTACAATAAGTTCCCCTCTTGCATCCTGCCTTGTTCATAACTTACGAATAAAAAGATTATTATTCACCTCCGGTGGCCCTCCCAGGCTTCATGACTAACATTTGTCGCATTCATCAGTAAAAAATTCACTCCCCTCATGTTCCCTTCATCCTGTTCAGAGTACAAAAGTTACTCCCTTGTAAAAGAATTACTACACTGGTAAATCGCCACCACCAGTCACCCGGTTACAAAATTAGAATTAGTAATCTATTTACTCCACTTCATTAGTTTACTTTATGCCTGGTATATTGCCACCGTTGGTTAAAAAGCAAAAAAGTAAACATTCTATGTTTTGCCAGGACAGAAAATGGTACCGATAATACGTAAATTAGTAACTTTTTACTGCATGTAGTATTATGCATTGAACAGAGAAGGCCATGTCCTGCTCGGATCCAGTGACACCGCGGCAACCACCATCTACCCGGATCTCGCCACCCGACGCCGATGCTTGGTGGAGGTTGGGGTTGAAAGTGCATCTAGCCCCTAAGTGGGTTTTGGTGGATTAATGACAAAGCGGTTAAGGGACTAATGAGTTTATCAAAAATTGTGCAGAGATTAGTCCCAGGTTGCTTGGTGTGGTGTATGGAGACCCTCACAAAAACATGACGCAAAGGAGCGAAGCGACTCGGAGTTTATTTTAAATTCTTTTGAATTTTCTTTTGAGTCGTAAGAAAGCCATACTATCAAGAGGGGTTGTAAACAGTATTCTAAGACCACTCAAGTGCTTAAGATCCAAATAGCTGAGAGTTCATCACTTTGACACAACACATATACTTGGGTTGGGCTAGTTTCTGTGTCAGGGTCGAAGGTTCCTACCGCCTTGGGTTGGAGGCTCCGACCAACCATCTCGGCCAGAGACTAAGTGTTGGCCGGAGGTTCCTATCCTTGGGGTCGGAACCTCCTGGTCCTGGTCAAAATCTGTGAGTAATGACTAAGTGACGTATGCCGGCTGCTATAAAGTCCAAACTTTGTTTCTAGCTGTTGCTGGGCTATTCTACTCCTATTCCATTGTTTCCTAGCCTCTCCTAAGGTCTCTTGAGCTCACCCAACTAGTTCTAGTGCCACCTTTGTGATTCTTGTGAGGATCTAGTGGGGAATTGAGTGATTTTTGTTGAGAGAAGGCTAGGAGGATCTTGTGCACTTGAGGAGGATGCGGATCAGCTACCTGGAGCTTATTTCTCTTAGAGAGAAACCTCCTAGATGGTTAGGCGTCACCCGCGAGCTTCCTAGAGTTGTGGATTGTCCCGGGAAGAGTTTGTGAAGTTTAACCTCGCTTCCACAAGGAAAAGAGGTAAATTTGAGTGGATACTAAGCTGATCTTCGTGGTTCGTTGATGAGGCAAGGGGTCAATCGAGACTCTGCTCTTTGGAGCTCCTCAACGGAGACATAGGATCTTTGTGATCCGAACTTTGGAAAAAAATCTTTGTGTCTCCTTTTTGTGCTTGCTCGTTATTGTATTATTTTGTCTCTATACTTGCCTGGATCCATCTCCTACCTTATTGTTTGTTTTAGACTTGATCCCTGTCATTTTATCCATTATTGAAGTATCTTGGTAGAGTGAGAACATAGGGTCGGAACCTCCAGTGTTTAAGGCCGGAACCTTCGGCCAGTCCTCTCGGCCAAGCCGAGAGAGAGCCGGTCGGAGCTTCCTACCCCTGGGGTCGGAGGTTCCTACCAAATTTTACCGCTTATTTTCTTGAAGAATTTTCAGGAACGCCTATTCACCCCCTCTAGGGACATCAACGGGCTTTCAATTGGTATCAAAGCCTAAGCTCCTAAGAAGCTTAACTGCTTGGAGTTGATCCGAAGATGTCGACTAAAAAGGTGGTGTGATTCTACCGTGGGAGTTCAAGAAGACAGAGATGGTTTTGACTAGCAAGTCGAGTGGAAGGAAGAGAGCTGCTTTTGACCTTGATTACAACAAGTTTATCCCTCCTCGTCAGCAATTCGTCTCCATGCCTTCCGGACGCATCCTAATTTTGACGGGACTTTCTATAGCGCGTGGAAGCACAAGATGAAATTGCATCTAATCTCATTGCATCCTAGTGTTTGGAAAATTGTGTGCATAGGTATGACGATGCCCCGGAGGAAGGACGAGGACCTACACCGGCTCAAGTGGCTCTCGTCCACTACAACGCTCAAGCCGCAAGCGTTATCCTCAACTCGTTGTGCCACGAGGAATTCAACAAGGTGGACCAACTTGAGGAGGCCAAGAAAATTTGGGATATGCTTCAATTGGCGCATGAAGGATCTTTCGGCGTGCGAGAGTCTAAGATCGAGTTGCTTGAATGGCAACTTGGGCAGTTCATGATGGAAGACGATGAGACGCTACATGAGATGTACGATCACATGATGGTTATTGTCAACAAGATCCGTGGTCTTGGTGGTGAAGACATGACCGATCATATGGTTGTCAAGAGGCTTCTCCGTGCGATCACCCCAAGGAATCCCACCTTGGTGACCCTCATTCGGGAGATGAAGAATTTCAAGAGACTAACCCCAAGTGACGTTCTCTCGAGGATCATCTCGCATGAGCTACTAGAAGAGGAAGCCAAGGAGGTCAAGTAACTCGCCAAGAACGCTGCAATCGCCAAGAACAAGGAAGTTGCTTTGAAAGCCAAGAAGGAGCAGGCCTTAAGCGATTCCGAGAGTGAAGACAAAGACTTCGCTCTGTGGTGAGGAAGTTCAGCACTTCTTCATCGAGGTAGTTTCAGCAAGGACAAGAAGAACGATGCCAAAGGAAGGAGGCAATCCAAGCAGGCGTGCTACGAATGCAAGGAGTACGGCCACTTCATTGCCGATTGCCCCAAGCTCAAGAACAAGGGCGGCAAGTCCAAGGCGGTTAAAGAGAAGACCGGGCATGCTCACATTGGAGAGGAGTGGTTCTCTAATGATGAGGACGATGACAAGGAAGAAGACGATGAAGGAGGGGTTGTCACAATTGCCATCAAGTCTTCGTTGCCATTCGTGGACGCTTCTCGACAACTTGAGCGACGGCGACCACTATGAGCTCACTTGGCTCATGGCAGGGAAAAAGGTAACCTCCATCCAAATCTTCTCATTTGATGACGATGATCTTAGTGATGATAAGTGAGGATAATATGGATGAGATGCTAAAGGGCTTTAGCAGCCGGCCATGTTACTTGTAAGTTATGAAGGCATTGGGGGGGAAAGAAAAGTCCTCAAAAGGCACAGAGGACTTTACTCTCCTGAGAAGGAGAGAACTTTGCCAGAGGGAACTTGGCTGGGAGAAGGAGAAGGTTGAGGAATGACCAAGAGCTCTCTTAGTCAATAACTCAATTGCTAATGTTAAAGAGTATGAATGAACACAAGAAAACGCTTGTGAAATTGGACAAAACACAGGGTTCTTGAAGTGCAATTTATACTCTGTTGGAATAGCACCTCCACCTCCAAGGAGGCCACTAAGACCTCAATGGCCTCACAAGCAACGGTTGTGCTAAGTGCTTAATTATGATTTGGATGCATATGCTACTTAACCTTGAGGCTTTGGAGGCTCTCAAAAGGAGAATGACGAATTTAGGTATTAGTGAGTTTTGGATGTTTTGAAGACTACCTTCCAAGAAGCCTTCTACAAAACCCTCACTACCCACACCAACAAGAATGGCTTGGTCTTGGTTCTCTCCTCATGAAAGCAGGCATCTAGAAGGACCGATGGTGAATGGGAAGCATGCCTGTAAAGTCGTAAAAGAAGGGAGTTCATGCAAGCCGAGGAGGTAAAAAGACCCTCGGTCAGCCTGGGGGCCGGAAGCTCCGACCATAGTGGCCAGAGGTTCCAACCCTGCCTCTCGGCCTGGTCGAGAAGGCTGGTCATATACAAAAGGGAAAAGAAGAACACACGGTTCCAACCAGCCCATCCAGGCAGTCATAGAGAGGGCTTGTAAGGAGGCTCCGACAAAAATGGTAGAGTTCCGACCCAGCCCACGTCCAGGCAAGACAGAGCTAGGAGGAGGAGGATCCGACTCAAATTGGCAGGAGGCTCCGACCAGAAAAACTGTACTATATGATATATAGAGGATCACCAAGGATCAGGTGTGGGAGGCCATGGGCCTCGGGTACCTCATCACAAGCATATGGGCCACTCAGATAGAGGAAGGGCCGAGACTTGTAATTAGAGATATAGTAGCACCTGGCAAACTTTGCCTTGTATGATAAGGAACATACAGTCTTAGCTTGCGGGTAACTTGTAATCCCTAAAAGGAAATCACTTGGCCGTTATCCTGCTAGGACTCCTACCTTTACCCCTGTCCCCAGTATATATGGGGAGGCAGGGTGCCCCCTGAGGGCAGAAGAGTTCATCAGAACGACACAAATCCTCAAAGGAATACATCACAACTGGACGTAGGGTATTACCTTACCTCGAGGGCCTGAACCAGTATAAAATCTCCCCGTGTTCCTTTGCAATCCACCGAGTTTCCATCCGCCGGGTAGCCCTATAATTATATTGCTGGTGTAAAACATCGACAGTGGGCACGCCAGGTAGGGGCTTTCGGCAAGATCTACATCAACAACCTCGATGGATCCAACAACAGGAGTCGACGGGTGACAAATTCTCCCGAAGACACAATTTTCGTTTGGAAGCCTCGACTTCGTCGCCAACATGTTCGGCAACCCTCGCCTTGGCCGACTCAGATCCAATTCAATAGGCCAAGGAACCAACCGACTCCGTGCCAGTCGGCCCACAAGACGCCGCAGTCACCGTCACCAATCTACTACGGCAAGCTTCTACTTCATTAGCCTTGGGACAACTCTCTTCTTCGATGTCTGACTGGCACTTGGCCTTGAGCCAGCCCGGGTCGAGCTAGGAAGGGAAGAGATCATCAATCTCCCGCACGGGCTCAGCAACGCCGCAGGTCTACATCTTACGTGGCAGACCCGATCCCCTGCAATTCAGTTTGGACATGGCCCAGGGCCATTTCAGATTGGATCTAGGGAGGTCGGAGTCATTCTTACTCCAATAAACTACTCGGACTCCGATCTAGGTCGGACAACGGTTTCGAACACTAGTTCGGACTCTAGTCTGGCGAGTTTCCTTCTGCCCCCATGAGGTTCTTCATGGCTTCAACCTCCACAGAGGTACGCCGACTACAAGAGGAGCAACAAGAGAAGGCACGCCGATACAGCAAGAGGAGGAAGCGACCGCGAGGCTTCGCAAACGACGAGCTATCGCAAGGGCTAGCGTGAACCGTCAGCAACAGATCCTCTAGACCAAAGTCGGCGACAACAACGTCTTCGTCACGCCACAATAGAACGTCGTGGCCGCTGCAACCCTGCTGGACACACTCCAGCTCGGGCCTGATCACCAGGCTACCCCGACTATCACCAGGATCAAGGCGATGATTACAGCTGCTGCCTGTCAGCAGCACCAGCAGTGAGCGATAACACTTGTACCGACCAACCGGTCGGGTTTCTCAGCCAGCAGCAGGCTCATCTACGTCAGCACCACGCCGAGCGGCTGGCTCAAGTCAGCCACACGAGGAGTCGCGGCAAACATCACTCGGCAACACCAATAACAACGATCGGCGGCGTCACCAGAACGACTGCCGGTTCAACCAAGACCTCCGAGTCCGTCTACAACACGACTCTGCACAACATCAACGCTCGGCGCCGCGAACGCGAAGAGAACGAGCGCCGCCGAATGGAGGATGAGCACGAGCGTTTCGGTCTTCACCACGAGCGGTTTAACTGCTGCGGTCGGAGCCAGAGCCCTCACGAAGATGAAGGCGTTCCAGCCTTCACCCACAAGCTACAGGACGTCGATTGGCCATCGGGCTTCAAGCCTACGGGGATCGAGAAATACGACGGCAAAACCAACCCCGAGTCTTGGCCCACCGTATACACCCTGGCAATTCAAGCTGCCAGAGGTGACCATAAAGCCATGGCCAACTACCTCCCGGTCGCCTTGGTTGACTCAGCGAGGACATGGCTAACAGGGCTCCCGAGGCAGTCAATCGGTTCCAGGGAAGAACTCAGGGAACGGTTCATCGCCAACTTCCAGGGGACCTACGAGAGGCCGTCTTTTGAGCACAATTTATACCAACTGCACCAGAGGAAGAATGAGTCTCTGCGCAAATTTATCAAGAGGTTCTCCGAGAAGCGCAACCAAATCCCAATGATCAAGGACGAGGTCGTCATCACCGCCTTCCACAAGGGAGTAAAGGACGCCCCGTTCATCGCAAAATTCACTCGGAAGCCTCCAGCTACTGTCAGGGCTCTCTTCAATATGGCAAATAAATACTCTGACTCGGCTGAGGCAGTCGCAGAGGCACTCGATGAGAAGAAAGAGCCCCGGCAAAAAGACCAAAAGGCGAAAGCTAACAACGAGCCATCGCAGAACAAGTCTGGCAACTGCAAGCGGAAGTTGGACAAAGAGGTGGCCAATGTGGAGCGCACTTGGTCGCGGCCCCCACGGAACAACTACCAGAAAGTCATGAAATGAGCCTTGCCCCTTCAACCCCAAGGGCAAGCATGCGGCCAAAGACTGCTTCATGCTCAAGAAGTTTGCTTCCGAGCAGGCTTCATCATCTGGCGCCGACAAGGACAAAGACAAGCCAGACTCGGGCCCGGTTGATGATTTTCAGGATCCCCAAGCCAAGCTCAACCACATCTTCGGGGGGCCATCTGTGTACGAGTCCAAGCGGAAGTAGAAGCTAACAGCGCGCGACATCAACGCAATCTCTACAGCAGACGTCCCCCAATATTTGCGCTGGTCAGAAACACCCATCACATTCGATTGCACAGATCACCCCGATCGGGTTTCACACCCGGGACGCTACCCACTCGTCCTAGACCCAGTCGTCAAGAATATCAAGTTGAAGAAGGTTCTCATAGACGGAGGCAGCGCGCTCAACAGCCTCTTCGCCAAGACCCTGGATGAGATGAAGATTCCTCGTTCAGATCTGCGGCCTAGTACAGCGCCATTCCACGGGATAATTCCTGGCCTGTCTTCAACACCACTCGGGCAGATAACCTTACCGGTCACCTTCGGTATGTGGGATAACTTCTGCACAGAAAACATCTGCTTCGAGGTCGCTGACTTCAAGACTGCATACCACGCAATACTCAGACGACCGGCGCTCGCCAAATTCATGGCGATACCGCACTATACCTACATGGTGCTCAAGATGCCAGGGCCAGCAGGAGTCCTCTCCCTCCACAGCGATGTCAAGCAAGCCTTTACCTACGACAAGGAGAGCTGCGAACTGGCTCAATCACAAGAGGCGGCAGTTGGACGCAACAATATTCGGCAAGCCGTCGCAACTGAAGTCTAGGATAACCAAGTTCTGGCGAAAAAGGCAACAAAGTTAGGAATTTCAGCGGACTCTAACACGAAGAAGAGCCCCCTAGACCCTTCGGACCCCTCCAAGACTGCTCTAGTCGGGATCGGACTCGACCCCAAATAGGAAGACGCGCTCGTCACCTTCCTCCAAGCCAACAAGAATATCTTTGCGTGGAAACCATCCGACATGCCGGGCGTACCAAGGGAGGTGATCGAGCACGCCCTCAACGTGAAGACAGACGCCAAGCCAGTCAAGCAACAGCTGTGGCGATTCGCTCAGGACCGGAAAGATGTTATTCGGGAGGAGATAACCAAGCTTCTCGCAGCCGGGTTCATTAAAGAGGTCATCACCCCGGATTAGCTAGCAAACCCAGTTCTGGTCCGAAAGAAAAACGGTAAATGGCGCATGTGCGTCGACTACACCGATCTCAACAAGGCGTGCCCCAAGGATCCATTTGGTCTACCCAAAATAGATCAGGTGGTGGACTCAACCGCAGGGTGCGAACTTCTCAGCTTTCTCGACTGTTACTCCGGATACCACCAAATCAGCCTCAAGGAGGAGGACTGCCTAAAGACATCTTTTATCACGCCGTTTGGAGCGTACTGCTACATCACTATGCCGTTCAGTTTGAAAAACGCTAGAGCAACGTATCAACGGGCCATTCAGCGGTGTCTACACACTCAGATCGGGCAAAACGTGGAGGCCTACATCGACGACGTGGTGATCAAGACCAAGTCCAAAGAAGACCTCATCACTGACCTAGAAGAAACCTTCCAAAATCTTCGAAGATTCAAGTTGAAGTTGAACCCAGAAAATTGCGCCTTCGGTGTGCCATCTGGAAAGCTACTCGGCTTCATCGTCTCGCATCGTGGCATCGAGGCCAACTCGGAGAAAGTCAACGCAATCATGAACATGGCACCCCCAACTAGCCAGAAGGACGTCCAGAAGCTCATAGGCTGCATGGCGGCACTCAGCCGATTTATTTCCGACTAGCCGAACGGGGCATGCCCTTATTCAAGCTATTGAAGAAAGCAGACAATTTTCAATGGACTCCCAAAGCCCAGCAAGCCTTCGAAAACTTCAAGAAATTTCTCACATCGCCACCCGTATTAGCGTCACCAATGCCCCAAGAACCATTAATGCTGTATCTGGCGGCAACTACTCAGGTAGTCAGCATGGTGCTGGTGGTCGAGCGATCCGAACAGGGTCACATACAGAAGATTCAACGGCTAGTCTACTTTGTCAGCGAGGTCCTTGCCGACTCGAAGATGAGATATCCGCAGGTCCAGAAGCTGCTGTACAGCCTACTCATCACTATCCGGAAGCTAGTGCATTATTTCTAAGCTCATCAAGTCACGGTGGTCACATCGTATCTACTCGAGGACGTCCTGCATAATCGCGAGGCCACGGGCCGAATAGCTAAATGGGCGCTCGAGTTGATGGTGTTCGACATCACCTTTCAGCCACGGATAGCTATCAAATCACAAGCTCTAGCCGACTTCATGGCCAAGTGGACAGAAGTTCAAATGCCTACATTAACAGCGAAGCTAGAGTACTGGACAATGCACTTCGACGGTTCTCTACGGATCGGCAGTGCCGGGGCCGGCGTCGTATTGACGTCCCCTACTAGCAAAAAACTCAAGTACGTTCTCCAGATCCATTCCCGGCTTCCCACAACGTTGCCGAGTATGAGGCACTCATCCACGGGCTCCGTATTGCTATATCACTCGGCATCCACCGACTGGTTGTGCGAGGAAATTCTCAACTCGTGGTCAACCAAGTCATGAAAGACTGGACATGCCTCGATGACACAATGGCGGCATACTGTCAGGAGGTCCGGAAGCTGGAAAACAAGTTCTATGGGCTAGAGATAACACATGTCTACAACAATACAAACGATGCTACAGATGAATTGGCCACATGGGATCTAAGCGAGAAGCGGTCCCGACAGGGATCTTTGTCGAGCAACTTATAGAGCCATCAGTCAAGAAGAAACCAGTGCCAGAGCAGTCGGGAGGCGAACCTACCCCGGCAACAGACGAAGTACTAAACATATGTCAAGACTGGCGGACTCCTGATCTCAAATTCCTCCTGGACGATGAACTCCCAGAAGATCGCAGTCAAGCCAAACAGATCAAATGTCGAAGCAAGAGTTTCCTAGTCGTCGGAGAAGACATGTACCGAAGAAGTGCATCCGGTGTCCTCATGCGTTGCGTCACCACTGAGGAGGGCAAGCAAATTCTGCAATCGATCCACTCAGGCATATGTGGCAACCATGCCGCATCCAGGACGTTAGTCGGAAAGGCTTATCAGTAGGGATTTTTCTGGCCAACAGCAGTAACAGACGCTAAAAACATTGTTCGCGCATGCGAGGGTTTTGCTAGTTCTATTACGGAGACAAACCAATCTCCCAGCCCCAAGAACTCCAAACAATCCGCAATTCTTGCCTTTGTAGTATGGGGGTTGACATGGTCGGTCCTTTCAATAAGCGCAGGAGGGTTCACACACTTGTTCGTCACAGTGGATAAATTCACTAAGTGGATTGAGGCAAAACCTGTTGCTACCACAACAGCGGCAGAGTAAAGGACTTCATACATGAGTATATTTATACCGATTCGGGGTCCTAACCGCATCATCACGGACAACGGTACTCAGTTCACGGGCGTCGGCGTGTTTCAAGATTTCTGTGACGACTTCGGATCAAGATCTACTATGCATCATGTGGCACACCGCAGAGAATGGGCAGGTTGACATGCACCAATGGGTATGGTCTTACAGGCATCAAGGCTAGGATATTCGACCGACTACAACCCTTATGCGGCCGTGGGTACAAGAGCTCCCATCTGTTCTCTTAGTCTCTCAGAACATGGTTAGTCGGGCAACAGGGCAATCCCCTTTCTTTCTGGTTTACGGTACCGAGGCTATGCTACCAACCGAGTTAGAGTTCGGCTCTCCGCGAGTTCGGGCTTACTCAGAAGGCACCTCAAATAATATCTGATTGGTCGAACTAGATCAGTTGGAAGAAGCAAGGGATATCGTAAGAATCCAGTCAGCAAGGTATCTTCAAGGCTTGCATCGCTACACATCGTATGTCCGTTAGCCGTGCCTTTTTGGTCGGAGATCTCGTCTTTAGGAAAATACAAATCACCAAAGACAGGCACAAACTATCCCCAATATGGGAAGGGCCATTCATTATAGCTGAGGTCACGCGGTCAGGTGCCTATCGACTGAAGACCAGAGACGGTGCCCTCATCAGCAACTCATGGAATAATATAGAACAGCTACATCCTTTCTGTACCTGAGTTTTATACTTTTTCATGTGTACAGATTTCTTTGACTCACTACATCGCTTGTTCCAACCGAGTAGTGAGTCGGGGCGGCATGTATTATATGTGCTTTGTCAATAATATACGAGCCAATTTTACTTAAGTTATGAAGTTTTGCAACGACTCTATTATGTTTGCCGAGTACAGCTTTCTGGCGGTGAACGATTCTATTGAAGTTCCTATAGACAACTCGGCGCAGATTATATAGTCGGGTAAAGCTAATGAACAACTAAGTATAACTTAGAGCTTGGCGGCATCACACATATATTTACATGTCTTTACAAAAATTCATATACACATCTGCATAAAAGACTGTTTTTACATACCCAGATCTCGGGTGATCACCTCTGCAGTCGGCCACGCCTTGGCTATCAGCTCCAATGCCTCCTCAGGTGTCGTCTCCTCGGCGAATGCCTCTCCAATGGATTCAATGTCTGCCTTGGGGTAGATGGACTTGGTCATCGCCAGAGTTTGGGCCATGCGAAACAGTACGCATCATCCGAGTACCTCTTCAGGATACTCGGTGCATGTTAAGGCGCGCCTGCACCTGAGACACCGTGTTGGAGTTAGTTCCACTATAGCGAGGATCCATCAGTCAAGGAGCCTTTCAGGACTCGGCAAGAGATCTCCGTGACTCCTTGACGACCTTTATCTCCTCTGCAAAAGCCTGGAATTGGATTTGGGGGCATTGGCTCTAACAGCTACCCGGGTTTTCACCAACAAGTAAATTTATCAGGCAAAACCTGCAAACGAAGTACTTAAATGGATTGGTTAAGTTCATTGGTCAGTGCAGAGACTTACTTTCGTAGTCGGCCTCCCACTTGGCTTTGGCTTTCTCCAGTTCTACTTTTCTTCTTCGGCTTGGAGTTGGCCTTCTTCAAGTGGCCTTTCTCTTTCCAAGCTCGGCATGGCCTTGTCAGGTTGGACTTGTCCTTTTCGAGCCTGGCCTTGGCTTTCTGGCCTCCTTTCAGCTGGACTTCCCCCTCTGTTCAGGCCCTTCAGCTGCGGCTTCGAGGGCTGCACATCATAATAGTCAAGCACTCACATGGCAGTCAGGACACAACTAGGCAGTCGGAGAACAACACAGCTGGAGAATATACTAAGGGATCAGTCAGGGAGACATTCTGCAAACTTCTTCCAATCTTTCTTGGCTTGGTCCAATTCTCAGTCTGAGCTGATTAACGGCCTTCCTCAGCCAAGATTCCCTCTCCTGGTTGCGCCCTTCTACTTCGGCTTTCAAAGCCCGGAGCTGGGGGGCAACCCGGGTCAGGATCCTTCAATCCTCTTCCGAGCGGTCAACCCAGTTTCTACTCAGGGAGAACAATGTGAGGCAAAGTCAAGCGTCAGAACACTCGTGCAAGGAAAATTACCAAGATTCCAATACGACGAGATTCATACCTTAATCCCCTGGGACGCGGCAATTAGGGTGCGAAGCAAGTCTTCACGCTCCTTTTCCGCCACGACCTCGTCATGCTTGTGACTCCTCGCGGTTCCGTCGGGGGCTGTCCAGCGGAATGTCCTCGAGAACTTGCGGGGAGGCGCTTCAAGCCTGGGGAGATCCGGCCTCTCTGAAGGCGGTGACGACAGCAATGACGACGACAACGATGACGACGATGACGACGGCAATGAGGACGGTGATGGGGTCTTGGCCCTCACCTCGGCAGCCTTCGGGGCCTCAGGGGCTGGCTTAAGGACTGGAGCGGCATCCTCGACAACCGCCCCTTGGTTGGCCGGCATCGGCGGCCTGCAGTCGGGACGGTCTCAATTTCTGCAATTGGGACCATCGCTGGCTCAGCAAGTGTGCTCGCCGGCGCTGGCTTGGCTGGGGCTAGCTCGACGACGGGGGTAGCCGGAGCGGTCTCCTTGAGATCAATGTCTGCTCGCTTCCTACATAACGAGTCAAAACATCAATATGCTACCATGCCAAACAAGATTTCTAGAAGACCCAAAGCAACTTACCTCTTGGAGAACTTGAGCCGTTGTCCGGGTGATCCTAAGGTGGGCGCTAGAGGGCCGCTGGCTATTGGGCCTGAGGGCATGGTGGTCGTGGCGGTGATTCTTATCCTGGTCGGACCTCGTGGTGTGGTTGGCTGGGGTGCAGGTACTCGGCGGCGCCATTCTTGGGCTCGATGTTCTGAGCCTGGCAGCACTGGACTTGGCTTGTACTCGGCGGCACTCGTATTGGGCTCGATGATGACGAGCTCGATTGCGCTGGTCCTATCCTAGGACTCGGTGGCCTGGGGGCTGTACCAGCAGTGTCTTTTATCTTCAGACTCCCGGCTGCGGCACTCGGCGCCATAACCTTCTTCTTGCCCTGATCTACAACAGGTCTCTTCCCCGCTCTCTTGGAGTCGGGCTGGGCAGCGGAAGGACTTCTCGCCTCTTTTTTTCGACTTATGGCCGACATCGTTCGAGAGTCATCATCAAACTCCTCACATGACTGCAAGCAGTTCAACAATATATATTTTACACATTCTGGAGCCAATCTAGGCATATATCTGCAAGCATTCACAACAAATGAACTACAAGACAACATCGGCAAGGGTTACTTTGGGCGCAGCCCTTCTAGCTGTAAGCCGCACAGATTCGCCCTGTATCTTCAGTTTCGACCACCCCGCTGGCAAAGAAATCCAGCAGGGTGTCGGTCACCTTGTACTTGTCTATCAGATCAGCATATTCCCGGCTGGGATCACCTTTTCCCTTGTAGTCCCAGCCGAAGTGGCACCTCAGCTTCAGTGGCCTCATGCTCCGAGTCAAGAAATGTCTGGGCACCCATGGACCAGACAACCTGGCTTTCTTTAGCTTGTCAATCCTGCTAGCAAGTTTCTGGACCTGCCCCATTTCTTCAGAGGTGGGCAGAGACGACCACTTGGCGATGACCACCGGGGGCAAACCCATGTAAGGGGGAAGGCTTGGCTCAAGATCGGAACAGTAAAACCATTCCCTATGCTAGCCTTTGAGAGAAGATTTCAGAGGGATATTGATATAAGTCTTCTTCATCTTGTTCCTGAGTTGGATGCAGCCCCCCCCCCCAATTACTTGGATTTTATTCTTGGAGGGCTGGGGCTTGATATGGAACAAATATCTAAAGAGATTCAAATGGGGTTCCACACCCAGGAAGCACTCACAGTGAGTCACAAAAAGGGAGATTTGCAGAATCGAGTTGGGATTCAGATTCACCAACTCGAGTTCATAAAAAGCGAGAAGCTGGCGAAAGAGCTCGGAAGAAGGAAGAGAAAGACCCCAGTGGAAGAAAGAGGCAAAAACGACGGTCTCACCCTCCTAGGACTCCAGAACGTTTCCCCTTCAGCCGGACGCCAGTGGACGACATCGTGGCTCTGCAACTTCAACTGCTTCTCCAATCGCTCCAGCTTGGACTGACCGCAATTTGAAGTCGGCCATGCCTCATCGGTCACCTCTTGGGATCTCCGACGCTCTCAGCATGGCTGGGGGTGAGGAGATTTGGGGAAAAGGCCATCGGGGGCTTGGAATGGATGAGGAGGAGCGGAATTGCCCGAGTTTCAGTGGGGAAGAGCGAGCAATGGTAAACCCTAGCGAAGTGGGAGGCGAAATTTCAGCGCGGAAGCTGGAAGACGAAACGATTGGAGGATTGGAGAAGATGAATGAATCTTTTCTCTCTCTCCCCGCCTTTTATAGAGCCGTTTCTGATTCGTGGGCCTGGGCCTATACAGTCGGTATTGGGCCCCTAAGATATGAGTTTCTACAGTAGCACGCTCAATTTGGGCCGCTCGCAGGCTATGTTAAAATCGCAGTACTGGTACTACCAACAGGAACCGATGAGATAAACAGATATTCTTGTGTATCTGTCTTATCCACCAGGTATTGAGGATATATCCTTATAAGGGTCACAAGCTGGTCTTCATTAAAATTAGGGATGCAGGTATCTCTCAAGTACACCTGACCACGCAATGGATTTAATTTCATAAAGTGGTACTCGGCCTACATGCTTGGCCAACAGTTGCCATGAGCAATATTATTCCAGTCGACATGACGCTAAAGAGTCTAGCTTCCGAGTAGTGCACTACTCGGGAAAGACTATAAATATTTTTTCCCAGCCAATATGACGCTGAGGAGTCTAACTTTCGAGTGGGATGCCACTCAGGAAGGACTATAAACACCCCTTCCAGCTGACATGAAGCTGAAGAGTCTCATATACGAGTGGCATGCTACTCGGCAAAGACTATAAATCATATTCCGGTTGACATGATACAGAAGAGTCTCATATACCAGTAGTATACTACTCGGGAAAGACTACAGGGTTAAAGATCTTTGACTTTATGTTTAATTATTTTCACAATGAAGCACAAAGTCGGGCTACACCTAATAGGTGCGCCTATTCAACGCACACTATTCATACATCTACATGAAGCCCTTCATAGCCTCGCTGCCAGCTAACATGAAGCAGGACTCGGGAAGAAGAGGCACTCAGACAAAGAGTACTCGGGAGCAATGCACAGGGGCAATCTTCACCGTGGAGGATGAGCACTCGGCATCAGCTGTGACTCAACTATGAAGGTCTCAGGGGCTGCTGTGGAGGCCATGGGCCTCGGGTACCTCATCACAAGCATATGGGCCACTCGGATAGAGGATGGGCCGAGACTTGTAATTAGAGATATAGTAGCACCCGATAGACTTTGCCTTTTATGATAAGGAACATACAGTCTTAGTCGGGTAACTTGTATCCCTAAAAGGAAATCCCTTGGCCGTATCTAGCTGGGACTCCTACCTTGTACCCCTGTCCCCCAGTATATAAGGGGAGGCAGAAGAGTTCATCAGAACCATACAAATTCTCAAAGAAATACATCATAACTGGACGTAGAGTATTACCTCACCTCGAGGGCCTGAACCAGTATAAAATCTCCTCGTGTTCTTTTGCAATCCACCGAGTTTCCATCCGCCGGGTAGCCCTATAATCATATCGCCGGTGTAAAACATCGACACCATGGTAAAGTGGTTGCTTATTTCATTGGTGATTGCAATGAGTACATGGTTTGTTTGTGGATGCCCAAGGCGCTTGTGACTAATGCTTAAGGACCCAAAATTAGACAAGTTTGGGTACCTAAATCCCAAGCTTGATTCTATTTGTAGACATACTTCTCCGGCGGATCGAGTTGGGTTGTTGACAGCGGATGCACCAACCACATGACGGGAGAGATGAGTATGTTTGCAACTCTTGACAAGAATGGAGGAGATCACGACAATATTGTCTTTGGAGATGATGGCAAGGGCAAGGTAGTGGGTCTAGGTAAAATTGTCATCTCCAACAATCTATCTCTCTCTAATGTCCTTCTCGTCAAGTCCTTAAGCTACAATTTACTATCGGTGTCTTAATTGTGCAAATTGGGCTATAATTGCTGGTTTATCAATGAGGATGTTACCATTTTTAGAAGAGATGATAATACCATTGCATTCAAGGGGAGGTTGAAGCGAGATTTTTATCTAGTGGACTTTGACTAGATAAAGTGAACCCGGAAGTTTGCTTGATTATAAAATCCTCAATGGGGTGGCTTTGGCACCGAAGGCTAGCCCATGTGGGGATGAGGAACTTATTGAATCTTCTAGAGGGGGAGCACATCCTCGGACTATCTAATTTCACATTTGAGAAAGATCATGTATGTAGCGCTTGTCAAGCTGGAAAGTAAGTTGGGAACCAACATCCTGTGAAGAACATCATGACTACCACAAGGCCATTGGAACTACTCCACATGGATCTCTTTGGTCCCATGGCCTACCTAAGCATCGAGGTAACAAATATGAGCTCGTAATTGTTGATGACTTTTCTCGCTTCACTTGGGTGTTCTTTTTGCAAGATAAAAGTGAAACCCAAGGAATCTTCAAAAAATTCGTCAAGCGAGCCCAAAATGAACTCGAGCTCAAGAAGAAGAAAGTTATGAGTGACAATGGGGGGAGTTCAAGAATACTCAAGTGGAGGAATTCCTTGACGACGAAGGGATTAAGCATGAGTTCTCCACTCCATATGATCCACCTCAAAATGGAGTTGTGGAGAGGAAGAACCGGTCTCTTGTCAAGATGGCAAGGACTATGCTAGATGAATAGAAGACCCCGGACATCTTTTGGGCGGAGGCAGTGAACACCGCGTGTCACGCGCTCAATCACCTCTACCTCCACAAGTATCTTAAAAAGATGGCATACGAACTCCTCACCGGTAACAAACTCAATGTCTCCTACTTTCGTGGCTTTGGTTGCAAATGTTTTATTTTGAGTAAGAGATCTCACCCATCCAAGTTTGCTCTAAAAGTAGATGAAGGATTCTTACTCGGATATGAGTCAAATGCTCACGCCTATCATGTTTTCAACAAAGTCTCTGGAATTGTTGAAACCACAAGTGATGTGACATTTGATAAAACTAATGGCTCCCAAGTGTAGCAAGTTAAGCTTGAGATGCTAGGTGGAGTCATGGGACACGACATCGACAAAAAGACAATTGGAGAAGTGAGGCCGCTAGAAGAGGTGGAGGAGCAAAGAGGCACTGTACAAGCTCCTTCCACTCAAGTGACGCCTCCGATTACATGAGTTGATCAAGGGGATGATCTAGCACGAGTGGATGCAATCGATGCCAAGGGCACTAGTGAGCCAAGAGACACTGTGCAAGCTCAAGTCCCCCGGTGCACCATCCAAGAATTCACCACACCGTGCAAAAAGATCATCCCATCGACAACATTCTTGGTGATATCCAAAGAGGGGTAACCACTCACTCCTGGGTCGCTAACTTTTGTGAGAATTACTCTTTTGTCTCATCTTTGGAGCCAATTAGGGTGTAGGAAGCACTTGATGATCCGGATTGGGTGATGGCCATGCAAGAGGAGTTAATACAACTTTACCCACAATCAAGTGTGGTCATTGGTGGAGAGACCCAAGCAAAACGTCATCGGCACCAAGTGGGTCTTCCGCAACAAGCAAGACGAGAATGGAGTAGTCACTCGCAACAAAGCACGGTTAGTGGTTCAAGGGTTCACCTAAGTCGAGGGTCTCGATTTTGGTGAAACCTTTGCGCTGGTTGCTCGCCTTAAGTCCATTCGAATTTTGTTAGCTTACGCCGCTAACCATGATTTTAAACTTTATCAAATGGACGTCAAGAAGTTGATGCCATCGACTCCGGTGATTGGATCCATAAGGCTTGTTGAAGATGATCTTGCCGATGCCCCTAGCTGGCACGCCAACTATCAATGTTTTATATCGGCAATAATAATATGAGACTACTCGTGAGACCTAAACTTGATGGATTGCAAATGAACACAAGATGATTTATCCTGGTTCAGGCCCTCAAGGTGAGGTAATACCCTACTTCTAGCTGTTGTGTATTGCCTTTGAGGTTTCTCTAGTGAGATTCTGTCTATTCCCCAGGGGGCTTTCTACCCCTTCTTATATACTGGAGGGATGAGGGTTACAGGGTAGGAAACCTAGTCGGATACGACCAAGGGCTTTCCTTATTAGTACATAGAGAGTCTGGCTAGAATTATATCTCTTTCCTTGTCATGCAGGGTAATATGAAGCCGAGTCCTACTCTATTTCCAATTGTAGGGACCGGCCCACCCTATGCCCGAGTAGCCGTAATTGCCTTCCTTGAGGTACCTGGGGCCCATGGCTTTCACAGTTGCCCTTGAGACCTTCATAGTTGAGTCACAGCTGATGTTGAGTGCTCATTCCCCACGGTGAAGAAATTTTCCAGTGCTTTGCTCCCGAGTACTCATTGTCCAAGTGCTTCTTCTCCCGAGTCCTGCTTCATGTTAGCTGGCAATGAGACTATGAAGTGCTTCATGGAAGAATATAAATAGTGTGCACCAAATAGGCGCACCTATTAGGTGTAGCCCTTGACTTTGTGCTTAATTGTGAAACAATTAAACATAAAGCTAAGATCTTTAACCTTTTAGCCTTTCCTGAGTAGTATACTACTCAGAAATTAGACTCTTCAGCATGATGTCAGCTGGAAGTATTTTTGCTCAAGGCAATTTTGGCTAAGCATGTAAGCTGAGTATCACTATGGAGTAAATCCAATGTGTGATGAGGTGTACTTGAGAGATACATGTATCCCCAATTTTAATAGAGACCAACTATTGATTCTTATAAGGATATATCCTCAATACCTTAAAATAATCAAGATACCTGAATGTATACACCCGGCTATAGGCTTAGCATGAAGCGTATCTGATTATTTAATCAGTTCTTGTAAAATAGCACCTGCATCGTGATTTTAACACGACCAGTGGGCGACCTAATAGGGCATGCTATTTAAGAACTCATATCTTTGGCCTACTACCGAATAAGTCAGCCCAAACCGACATACATAGCGCAGCCCACAAAATTGGCATCCCTCACATGTCTGAACAATGTCATTGGCGTTGGTAACCGTAGTCGGCCAGAGGAACCCTTGTCTGCAAGCCTTTTTAATTTACGTTCTGGATGTAGCATGGTTGCCACAGATGCCCGAGTGGATAGATTGCAGGATCTGCTTGCCCTCCTCAGGTGTGGCGTAGTGCATGAGAACTCCAGATGCGCGTTGACAATATTGGTCTTCTCCGACTATGATAAAGCTTTTGCTTCGTTGCTTGACTTACTCAGCTTCGTTGCAAACTTTAGAAAGTTCATCTTCCGGTAGAAATAAAATGATTGGGGTCTTCCAGTCTTGAAAAAAATGAGCACCTCCGTAGGTTCCGGGTTTGGTGCTACCTCCAACTGAAAGCTCCAATAGTGGCTTGTTTCCTTGTTTTGGCTAAATAGGTACCCGAACGATGTGCTAGCATAGGATTCAACTGGCGACCCTCTTAGGGCATACCCAACCTGGCAAAATTGTAGCCGAATAAGATACCCGAAGCTCGCATTAGCATAGGATTCGGCTGGTGACCCTCATGGGGCATACCCTATCCAACAGAGTTGTGGCCAAATAAAGTACCCGAACCTAGCATTAACATAGGATTCGGCTGGCGATGCTCATGGGGCGTACCTTACCCAATAGAGTGGTACCCAAGCCCCGACTGATGAAGGAGGTCGGTTATTAGCCCCCATGGGGCGTACCAAGGTCAAGGTGATATCCGTGTCCTGACTGGCGTAAGTACTCGATCAGTAGTCCTCATGAAGCATTCCAAGTGATTCTTGAAGTGTCGCAGTCCAAGTGTATCATGGTAGACTGGTCCAGCCCTCGAGCGTAGGAGATAGGCTTGTAGCCATGAGTTCCTGTTATGCGTATCCAGAACTGGGCCCTGCATTATAAACATATCGGATGAGTAGCATCTAATGAAGAAAACAATCACCCAAAGAAAATCTAAACATTTTACAATGTATGTAAATATGTGTTACTTATTGATATTAATTTCCCCGAGTAGTTGACCCCTTACGTTTAAACACTCTGCCCGACTAGTCATAGCCCCCGAGCATTAGGAGTCAGCTCATGGCTCTTTCCCAGACACGCGTTTTGGGTGACTTGAGTTCGTCTTTCATGGAGCAAAACTTCACGGATCGGAACTTATGCTACTCGAGTACTTTTGCAATCATTAAGAGCAAAAACAGAAAATACGCAGAATGTACACCTATTAGGTGTAAGCGGCTGCGACATTGGCGAGGACGAGTGAGGAATTGACGATCTCATCCCCTAGATCCGATCCCGACTATCACTAAGCTGTATCCAAGTCAAACCATAGGGAAGTGAGTTGCCTCCTGGCCCATTTAGATGAGAATATCATATAAAGGAAAAAATATTTATCAAAAAGCAACTTAGCTGTTCGGTATTGCACGAGTTGGGAGTGGGGATGCCATCCTTGCATTTGAGCTTTTGAGCCCCTGAGCATGTCACTTATTGTTCTGATAATCTTTAGTTCTAGGAGGTCAAAGATGGTTGCAACTGACTGCCACAATGAAGTCGTCCGACTTGCGTTTACAGTTCCCAGCCTTAGTCAGGGCCGTGTCATCGGTGTCCTTTCGCTCCTTCTGTGGGGTTGCCTTTTTGTCATCGACGGCCTAAGCAACAGTGTTAGCCGAGTTGGTGTATTTATTCGCCATGTCGAATAGAGCTTCGACAGAACTTGGAGGCTTCCGAGTGAACTTAGCGATGAACGGGGTGTCCTTGACTCCTTTTCAAAAGGCGGTGATGACGACCTCGTCCTTGATCTTCGGGATTGAATTCCTCTTCTTAGAAAACCTTTTAATGAAATCACGAAGAAACTCGTTCTTCCTTTGATGGCACTGATACAGATCGTACTTGGAAGATGGCCTCTTGTACGTTCCTTGGAAATTGGCGATAAAGCGCTCCTGGAGTTCTCCCTAGGAGCCGATTGACCTCTTAGGAAGTCTAGTTAGCCATGTCCTCGCCGAGTCGGCTAGAGCAACTGGGAGGTAGTTAGGCATGGCCTTGTGATCTCCTCCAGCTGCTCAGAACGCCAGAGTGTAAACTGTGAGCTAGAACTCGGGGTTGGTCTTCCCGCCGTATTTTTCAATTCCAGTCGACTTGTTGTAGCTTATGGGTGAAGGCTGGTACTCCATCTGTATGAGGACTCCCACTCCAACTACCGCGGTGAAACCGCTCATGGCGGAGGCCGAAGAGCTCATTCTCGTCTTCTAGTCGGTGATGCTCATCTTCCTCGCGTTCACGGCATCATGTGTTGATGTCTTGCCAAAGATCATGTTGTAGTCGGCCTCGGACATCCTGGTTATCCCGACGGTCGTCATGATATCGGCACCGCCGGTCGTGATTGTGGTTGCCGAGTGTCATGTGCTTGACTCTGTGTGCGGCTGACTACAGCTGGCCGCTCAGCGTCGTGTTGAGGCAGATGAGACTGTCGTTGGAGAAGCCAACCTGTTGGTCGGTATGAGAGTGTCACCCGACTGTTGACGTTGCTGACATGCAGTAGCGGTGATCATGGCTTTAATCCTTGCTATCGTCGGGGTGGCCTGGTGACCAGGCTCAAACTGCAGTGTATCCAGCAAGGTTGCAGCGGTCACAACGTTCTTTTGAGGGGTCACAAAGACGTCATGGTCACCGACTCGGGTTTGGAGGATCTCCCGTTGAGCAGTTTGCCCGCCCTTGCGTAGATTATCGTTGCGAACATCGCACTCGGTCTGCATGCATCTTGCGTCTTCCTCCTGTCGTTCACGCAATCGGTGGGCCTCCTCTTCTTGCTGATCCCGTAGTCGGCGTGCTTCCTAAGTGGGAGTGGAACCCTTGGACGTCATGAAGACTTCACGTGGTGGAGAGAAACTCACCGTACTGCTGTCCGACTGAGAGTTGGAGTCAGGATAGTTGAGGGGAGTAATAACGGCCCCAACCTCTCTAGATCCAATCTCGAGCGGCTTTGAGCCGTATCCGAGTTGAACTCCAGGGGATCGGGTTTGCTACGTCAGATGTTGATTGAAGTTATCCGCGGCATTGTCTAGTCCGAATGGGAGATTGATGATCTCTTCCTTTCTTAACCTGATCTCGGCTGGCTAAAGACCAAGTCCGAGTCGAACACCAAAAGAAAGAGTTGTCCCTAAACTCGAGAGTCTTGGTGATTGCCACAGCATGTCGCCGAAGATTGCTACAGCGTTACGTAGGTTGACCGGCGCAGAGTCGGCTAGGTCCCTGGCCAATTGGATCGGATCTGAGTCGGACAGGGTGAGGTTGCCGAATTTATCGGCGACGAAGTCGAGGCTCCCGAAGGTGATTGTTTGCCCGGGGAAGAAGTTGATGCCGTTGACTCCGGTGATTGGATCCATAAGGCTTGTTGAAGATGATCTCGCCGATGCCCCTAGGTGGCGCGCCAACTGTCAATGTTTTATATCGGCAATAATAATATGGGACTACTCGTGAGACCTAAACTTGATGGATTGCAAATGAACATGAGACGATTTATCCTGGTTCAAGCCCTCAAGGTGAGGTAATACCCTACTTCCAGCTGTTGTGTATTGCCTTTGAGGTTTCTCTGGTGAGATTTTGTCTATGCCCAAGGGGGCTCCCTACCCCTCCTTATATACTAGAGGGATGAGGGTTACAGGGTAGGAAACCCAGTCGGATACGACCAAGGGCTTTCCTTATTAGTACATGGAGAGTCCGGCTAGGATTATATCCCTTTTCTTGTCATGCAAGGTAATATGAAGCCGAGTCCTACTCTATCTCCAATTGTAGGGACCGGCCCACCCTCTACCCTAGTGGCCGTAATTGCCATCCTTGAGGTACCCGGGGCCCATGGCCTGCACAGTTTCTCAATGGACCAATCCCCGAGTTGTTGTATGTGGAGCAACCATCTGGATTTGAAGATCCCAAATATCCAAATCACGTCTACAAGCTTCACAAGGTGCTCTACAGGCTCAAGCAAACCTCTAAAGCTTGGTATGAATGCCTTCGTGACTTTCTACTCAGAAATGGCTTTAAAATAGGTAAAGCCGACAATACTCTCTTCACTAAGAAATTTAAGAATGAACTATTTGTGTGCCAAATTTATGTCGATGACATAATTTTGGCTCTACTAATCCTTCTTTTAGTGAAGAGTTTAGCAAGATTATGATTAGGAGGTTCGAGACGTCAATGATGGCGAAGCTCACCTTCTTCATCAGGCTCTGTCGATGTTTTGTATTGGCAATAAGAATATGGGGCTACTTGTGAGACCTAAACTTGATAGATTGCAAAGGAACATGAAATAATATATACTGGTTTAGGCCCTCGAGATGAGGTAATACCCTATGTCCATTTGTGGTGTATTGCCTTTGAGGTTTCTCTGGTGAGATTGTGCTTCTTCTGCCCTTAGGGGGCGCCCTGCCTCCCCTTATATAACGGGGATAGGGTTACAGAGTAGGAATCCCAGTCGGACTCTAACCAAGAGATTTCCTTGTAGGAATACAACGTTCCCGATTAGGAGTATATCCTTTCCTTGTCGTACAAGGTTATGTATGCCGAGTCCAATTGTATCCCTAATTACAAGGTTAGGCCCATCCTCTGTCCGAGTGGCCAAAATGCTTCTCATGAGGTACCCGGGGCCCATGGCACCGACAGCAGCCCCTGAGAACTTCATAGTTGAGTCACAGCTGATGCCGAGTGCTCATCCTCCACGGTGAAGAATTCTCGAGTGCATTGCTCCCGAGTACTCTTTGTCCGAGTGCTTCTTCTTCCGAATCCTGCTTCATATCAGCTCACAACGAGGCTATGAAGGGCTTCATAGAAAAATTTGAATAGTGTGTACAGAATAGGTGCACCTATTAGGTGTAGCCTCCGACTTTGTGCTTAATTGTGAAACAATTAAACATAAAGTCAAAGATCTTTAACCTTTTAGCCTTTTCCGAATAGTATACTACCCAAAAATTAGACTCCTCAGCATCATGTCAGCTGGAATAATTTTTGCTCAGGGCAATTATTGGCTAAGCATGTAAGCCGAGTGCCACTTCATGGATTTTAACCCAATATGTGGTCAGGTGTACTTGAGAGATACCTGCATTTCCAATTTTAATGGAGACCAGCTGTCAATCCTTATAAGGATGTATCCTCAATACCTGGCAAATAATCAAGATACCCGAATGTATACACCCGGCTATAGGCTTAGCGTGAAGCGTATCTGATTATTTAATCGGTTCTTGTAAAATAGCACCTGCAAGTCAATCAGCTTCTGGGGAGAACTTTAGGAAAGCTTTATCGCCAACTTCCAGGGAACTTACGAGAGGTCGTCTTCTGAGCACGATCTCTATTAGCTACACCAAAGACAGAACAAGTCTCTGCGTGAGTTCATCAAGAGGTTTTCCGAGAAGCGAAATTCTATCCCAATGATCAAGGACGAGGTCGTCATCGCCACCTTCTGCAAGGGAGTCAAAGATGCCCTGTTCATTGCCAAGTTCACTCGGAAGCCTCCTCCTTCTGTCAAGGCTTTTTTTGATATGGCGAACAAGTACGCCGACTCAGCCGATGCGGTCGCTCAGGACCCTCGATGACAAAAAAGAGCCCCGGCAGAAGGACAAGAAGGACAACGACGGGCCTACACAGAACAAATCTGGCAGCTGCAAGTGGAAGTTGGATAACATTGTGGTCACCGTGGAGTGTACTCAGTCGTGACCCCCAAGGAATAACAAATACCAAAAGTGATGAACGGGCCATGCCCCTTTCATCCAAAGGGTAAACACGCGGCTAAAGATTGCTTCATGCTTAAGAAGTTTGCTTCTGAGCAGGCTTCAACATCTGGTGCCGATAAAGACAAGCCGAATTTGGGCACAGCCGAAGATTACCAAGATCCTCAGGCTGAGCTCAACCACATCTTTGGAGAGCCGTCTGTATATGAGTCCAAGAGGAAGCAGAAGCTTACAGCACGCGAAATCAACTCGGTCTCCGCGGCAGACGTCTCCCAATACCTGCGCTGGTCAGAAACCCCAATAACATTTGACAGCGCAGATCATCCCAATCGGGTTACTCATCCAGGACGCTATCCACTCGTCCTGGACCCGGTCGTCAAGAGCATCAAATTGAAGAAGGTTCTTATTGATGGAGGCAGCGCTCTCAACATTCTATTCGCCAAGACCCTGGACGAGATAAAGATCCCTCGTTCAGTGCTACAGCCGAGTACAGCGCCCTTCCACGGGGTAATCCCCGACCTATCTTCTACTCCACTCGGACAGATAACTCTCCTAGTTACTTTTGGCACACGGGATAATTTCCGCACAAAGAGTATCTGTTTCGTGGTTGCCGACTTTGAGACAGTATATCACACCATACTCGGACGGCCGGCGCTAGCCAAGTTCATGGCAGTGCCACATTATACCTACATGATGCTCAAGATGCCAGGGCCAGCAGGAGTTCTTTCCCTTCACAGCGATGTCAAGCAAGCCTTCACCTACGACAAGGAGAGCTGCGAGCTGGATCAATCTCAAGAAGCAGCAGTCGGATGCAACAACATTCGGCTATCCGCTACAACTCCTGTTGAGGACGATCAGGTTCCAGCCAAGAAAGCAGCAAAGTCAGGAATTTCAGCGGATTCTGAAACCAAAAAGATACCCCTGGACCCTACTAACCCCTCCAAAACTGCACTCGTCGGGACTGGACTCGACCCCAAATAGGAAAACGCGCTCGTCACCTTCCTCCAGGCGAATAGGGATATATTTGCTTGGATACCTTCCGACATGCCTGGTGTACCTAGGGAGGTGATCGAGCATTCCCTCAATGTCAAGCCAGACTCCAAGCTAGTCAAACAACGGCTACGACGCTTCACATAGGATCGCAAAGATGCTATTCGGGAGGAGATAACCAAACTCCTTGTAGCCTGATTCATCAAAGAGGTCTACCACCCGGATTGGCTGGAAAACCCAATGCTAGTCCAAAAGAAGAACGGTAAATAGCGCATGTGCGTCGACTACACCGACCTAAACAAGGCGTGCCCCAAAGATCCATTTGGTCTACCTAGAATAGATCAGGTGGTGGATTCAACTGCGGGGTGCGAACTTCTCAGCTTTCTCAACTGTTAATCAGGATATCACCAAATCAGCCTAAAGGAGGAGGACTACCTGAAGACTTCTTTTATCACGCCGTTTGGAGCATACTCTACATCACTATGCCGTTCGGGTTAAAAAACGCTGGAGCAACATATCAATGAGCAATTCAGCGGTATCTACACACTCAACTCGGGCGCAATATGGAGGCATATGTCGACGACGTGGTAATCAAGATAAAATCCAAGGAAGACCTCGTCGCTGATTTGGAAGAAACTTTTCAAAACCTTCAAAGGTTCAAGATGAAGTTGAATCCGAAAAAGTGCGCTTTCAGTGTACCGTCTAGAAAGCTACTCGGCTTCATCGTATCGCATCGAGGCATCAAGACCAATCCAGAGAAAATCAACGCTATCATAAACATGGCACCCCCAACTAGCCAGAAGGATGTCCAAAAGCTGATAGGGTGCATGGCGGCACTCAGCCGATTCATCTCCTGACTTGGTGAAAAGGGCATGCCCTTCTTCAAACTACTGAAGAAAGCGGACAATGTTCAATGGACACCCGAAACCTAGCAAGCCTTCGAAGGCTTCAAAAAATTTCTCACATCACCACCAGTGTTGGTGTCACCTATGCCCCAAAAACAGCTAATGTTATACTTGGCGGCAACCACTCAGGTAGTTAGCACGGTGCTGGTAGTCGAGAGATCCGAGCCAGGTCATATACAGAAAATTCAACGGCAGTCTATTTCATCAGCGAGGTCCTAGCCGACTCCAAGATGAGGTATCCTTAAGTCCAGAAGCTGTTATATGGCCTACTCATCACTGTCCGGAACTTGGTGCACTATTTTCAGTCACATCAAGTCACCGTTGTTACGTCTTACCTACTCGGGGACGTCCTACACAACCGCGAGACCACCGGTCGAATCGCTAAATGGGCACTCGAGCTAATGGCGTTTGACATCATTTTTCAACCATAGACAGCAATCAAATCTCAAGCTCTAGTCGACTTTGTGGCCAAGTGGATAGAAGTTCAAATGACTACAAACATAGACAAGCTAGAACACTGGACAATATACTTCAACAGTTCTTTACGGATCGGCGGCGCGGGGGCTAGCATTGTATTGACGTCACCCACCGGTGAAAAGCTCAAGTACGTCCTGTCACGCCCAGAATTTCCATCCAAAATTCTGGAGTTTTATTGTGTGTAAATCCTCGTCCAAGAATCAACTGAGGCACACATGTCATAACTGGTGATCAAAGTAATTGTTTACACGACGTAAGCATTTATTACAGAGGCGAATGGTACCTCTCAAAAATAATAAAGTTCTAACAGCGGATAAATAAATAAGCAGCGTGACGACTCCCACTCCACACACTTGACCGGGCTCCCACTCAGTTCTCCACATAGTCCTCTTCACTGTAGTATTCCTCTGAATGATGATTGTTGATTGCAAGGTGAGTACATGAAATACTCCGCAAGCCACACAGCAAATATGCAAGTGCACGGGATAACAAAGGATGGCATAATATGGCTCAAATTTGCATAAAAGCACGTAATAAAACATTTGAGAGAGTAATAAAGCATTAGTTAATTAGCAATATTGATCAATGCTATACCGCTCACCAAAACGGTATAGGCCCAACCACTCCAACCTGGAGCTACACATGTTCCACTGTTCAACCATCAAGTTTAGATAATATGGGACTAATCACAAAAAACATTGCTAGGCTCGCCCTTAACCGTGGGCACGGCTATTCGAATAGTTTTACTCTGGCCAGAGATGTACCAATTTACCCACAAGACACAACACCACAACACATCACTGTGCACCTTGATACCACCACGGTACCTCGGAAAGGAGTTGTGACAGAATTATCCATGTAACTCGCACAATAGGAGAGCCTCCCGCTGAACCTCCGGTCTCCGGTAGGGGTGATCAAATACCTTCCCGCAAGACGGCTCGACGCCCGAAGCATGGTCTTATTGTCACTGCCATGTGTGGACTTATACCAGCCACAAACACGCCCTAGAGCCTCCTATTGAACTCGGCACACTTCAAACTCCTGCTATCACATTCTAGCTTGTGGTTAGCACGGGTGTTGCTTCGCAACAAGTAGTTCGCGAACCGGTCCTTAACTGTCACGTGCTCCGCTAGCATCAACCACAACCCTGGTGCTCGTAACCCACCTTTTAACCAAATTTTAGTGGACCATTAAGTTGTCCTCGTATGACCACCGTCGTAAATGGATCATCATTTCGTGTGACTGAATAATAGTATGGAAATTACTGTGACAACCCAGAAGTTATTCTATCATTTGCTAGGCATAGCTAAGCAGGGTCCTAGAGTTATTCTAGCTAACCAGTAAATAAAGTTAGCTAGTCAAATTATCCCATAGGTACAATGTCAAGTAATCAAATCAAAAGGGGCCATAAACAAAGGTTAGGGTTTCCCTGTCCCAATGACATTCACAAAATAAATGCAAAGTTGAAGGAAAACATAGCTTTAAACATAGGAACAATATGCTCAAGGAGTTGGAGGAATCTGTGTAACTTGCCTTGCTGCTCCTCACAAGCCTCGGAACTCTCCTCGAGAAATACGTCTCTTCCTGAACGTCATTGGCTATAGGCAATAAACAAAACAAGCAAAAACAGTACATCAACACACAGGAATAGTATAACATTATATTTTTAATGGTTAGATCTTGATTTTTAAAGAAATTAGAGACTTGAGCGACCTCAATCTGAGTTCGTATGAATTAGTTATGATTTTTAGAAGTTTTAATCCTTTTATAGCCTATTTAAAAGAATTTACCTGATTTATTGCGTCATTACTTAATTAATTTAATTCGGGAAAAGGGCTTTATGACATCACTGGAGAGAGGAGGCTCTCAGCTGACCAGTGGGGCCCACTGTCAGCGAGAGGGAGGTGTCGGGTCCATGGTGGACCAGGTCCACCGAGGTCCACGAGAGGGATCCGACGGCTAGGGTTTCTAGGGTTTTGATCGGACGGCCGGGATCTAGCCACATGTCAAGGTAGATCGGAAGGCTGAGGTCTGATCCTACGGTGATCGGACGGTTGAGACATAAACGAGGAGATCCGACGGCCAAGGTTGATCCCGATAGGATCGGCTAACGGCGCGGAGGTGGCGCCGAGCTGGCGCCTACACGGCAACCACGTCGGCGGCCACGTTGGCTACAGCGACGGCGGCGGCACCGAACCCGATGGTTGACGGCAATCGGCGGCGCGGCGGCACTTAGGGGGTAGAGGGAAACGGTACAGGAGGTCAAGGTGATCCTTACCGAGGGCGAAACCGCGAGGAACGGTGACGGAAACGGTCGGCGGCGAACCTGAGGCGGCGGAGGTCTTCGGGTCTCCATCGACGGCGGTGCTCCGGTGGTCCCCGAGGGCTGAGAGGCGGCGGCCTGGCTTCTGTGGGCTACGGCGAACCTAACCGAGGCGGCGGCGAGCTTCAACGGCAAGTGAGGCGACGGCGGCGCACAACCGAAGCTTGGCGACAGCGACGAAGCAAGCGCGAGACGCGGGGAGATGGCTAGGGCTAGCTAGAGCTCGATCTAAAGCACGAAAACGATCCTAGGGGTCTCAAGATCGCTAATTAACGCAGAGAGGGGCGGAGTCTGGCTCGGGCTCGACGGATTTTGTGGTGGCGACGGTTAAGGATAGAAGTTCGACTCGGGAAGCTTCGGGTCTCCATTCCACGCGCGGTTTGGCTCTAGTTTCTTGGGGATTAGGTAGAGGGAGATAGGGGCTCCGTTTTCCCCCAACTAATTTGGAGAGATCGACGCCGAGGCGAGCGGATTCCCGAGCGGGAGGTAGACGACGGTCCGACAGGCGAGCCCCACCTATCGGCGGCCGAGGGCGACGCAAGCGGCCATGGGCCGACGAGCGCGCGCGAGGGGAACCGGCTTAACACAGTAACGGGCCGAAAATGGCCTAGCGACTGTGGAGGGGTTTTTAAACCTTTTTCTTTTGTTTTATTGCTGGAAAGCTTATATATTTTGCCAAAAATACTTTCCCTAATCAATTAATCCCCAGAAAATTCCAGAAATTAAATAATTAAGCAAAGAATTTTATAAAATTATTTTCAAGCTCATTTTCTTTAGATTTTCCCCTGATTTTATTCTTTTCACTCCTTGAGACTTTTAATTTAATTTCTGGAAATTCCTTTTCCACCATATTTTTATAGGGATAATTTTAGGGTGTTACAAACCTACCCCCCTTAAACAGAATCTCGTCTCGAGATTCGTGAAATCAGGCGAAGAGGTGCGGGTGAGCGGACTTTAGTTCATCTTCGCGTTCCCATGTGGCTTCGCCTTCCGAGTGATTACTCCATTGAACTTTGCAAAATCTTATCACCTGATTCCGAGTATTCCTTTCACTGGTCTCTAGGATACGAATAGGCTTCTCGACATAGGTCAGATCTTCATGAATCTCGATCTGTTCTGGGTCGGCTTCTTTGGCCGGTACTCGTAAACACTTCTTCAACTAAGACACATAGAAGACATCGTGTACCCCCGCCAAGGTGGGAGGCAACTCTAGTCGATAAGCAACTTCTCCTTTCCATCCTAGTATCTTGTAAGGTCCCACATAACGTGGTGCCAACTTTCCTTTTGTCTGGAATCGGTGTACTCCCCTGAGTGGCGTGACCCATAAATACACATAGTCACCTTTCTCGAAACTAAGATCTCTTCTGCAGTTATCCGCATAGCTCTTCTGACGAGACTGGGCTACTCGAAGTCGTTCTTATATGATCTTCACTTTTTCTTCCGCTTCCCGCAAAATACCCAACCGTATACCTGTCGTTCTCCTGTCTGATCCCAAAGCAGGGGCGTGCGGCATTTCCGTCCGTATAAAGCCTTGAACAGGGCCATTTTCAGACTTGCCTGGTAACTGTTGTTGTAGGAAAACTCAGCATATGGTAGGCTCTTGTCCCAACTTCCACCGAAGTCAATGGCACAAGCTCTCAGCATATCTTCTAGGATTTGATTAACCCGCTCAGTCTGTCCATCCGTCTGCGGGTGGTAAGCGGTACTGAAGTTTAACCTAGTGTCCATCTCATCTTGGAGTCTCTGCCAAAACTTAGAGGTAAACTGACCTCCTCTGTTCGACACGATCTTGCGTGGCACACCGTGCAAGCACACAATTCGAGCCATGTATAACTCTGCCAATTTGCTATCGGAGTAAGTTGTCTTGACTGGTATGAAATGGGCTACCTTTGTAAGTCTGTCCACCACAACCTATATGGAATCAAATCCTGATGAGGTCCTTGGTAAACCGGCGATGAAGTCCATCTCTACTTCTTCCCACTTCCATTCAGGGACCTTAAGGGGTTGTAACAATCCCGCTGGCTTCTGATGCTCAGCCTTTACACGCTGACATACATCACAAACAGCCACATACTCCGCTATCTCTCTATGCATACTAGACCACCAAAACTTCTCCTTCAGATCTTGATACATCTTGGTGCTGCCAGGGTGGATGGAGTACTGTGTTCCATGGGCTTCATCTAAGATTAGCTTTTTCAATTCAGCCTTATCTCGGACACAAATTCGCTCTCCGAACCACACGGTACCTTGTTCATCTTCCCAGAATCCAGTAGCTTTCCCCTTTTTCATATTCTTCTTAATTTCCAAAATATCTGCGTCATCTTTCTGCACTTCTCGAACCTGATCTACCAAGGTAGGTTGTGCTTCCAAAGCTGCCACAAATTCTTGACTGACTATACCCAGATTTAATCGTTCAAAATCTTCACACCATTCCAAAGATAACTGCTGACCTTCCGTGGCGTTGCAGTAACTTTTCCTCTAAGTATCAGCCACCACATTGGCTTTCCCTAGGTGATAATGAATTCCAATGTCGTAATCCTTGATCAGCTCTAACCATCTTCGTTGTCTAAGGTTCAGATCCGGCTAGGTAAAAATATACTTCAAACTTTTGTGATCTGTATATACTTCGCTGCGGTTGCCGATGAGATAATGTCTCCAAATCTTCAAGGCATGCACTATAGCTGCCAATTCTAGATCATGTGTAGGATAGTTATTCTCATGAGGCCGTAGCTGCCGAGAGGCATATGCTACTACCTTCCCTTCTTGCATCAGCACACATCCCAAACCTTGCCGAGATGCATCACAGTAAACTTGGAATCCTTTCTTAGGATCTGGCATGATCAACACAGGTGCGGTTACAAGTTTCTGCTTCAACTCTTGAAAACTTTGCTCACACTCTGAGGTCCATGAAAATTTTACGTCCTTCTGAAGCAAACAAGTCAAGGGCTTCGCGATCTTGGAAAAATTCTCTATGAATCGACGGTAATATCCCGCCAATCCTAAGAAACTCCGAACCTCCGAAACCGCTCGTGGCAGCTTCCACTTGGTTACTGACTCGACATTAGTTGGGTCTACTGCAATCCCTCCTGCGGTGACGACATGTCCGAGAAACTTCACTTCCGGAAGCCAAAACTCACATTTGCTAAACTTGGCATACAATTGATGTTGCCGAAGGGTCCAACACGATACGAAGGTGATGCTCATGTTCTTCCTTAGTCTTGGAATATACGAGGATATCATCAATGAAAACCACCACAAACTTATCTAGATATTCCATGAATACTTTATTCATCAAGTTCATGAAGAATGCAGGGGCATTAGTTAACCCAAAAGACATGACGGTGCATTCATATAACCCATACCGGGTAGTAAAAGCAGTCTTGGGAATATCTTCCTCCCGAATCCTTAACTGATGATAACCCGAGCGAAGATCTATCTTGGAGAATATTGTGCTCCTTCTAACTGATCAAACAGATCATCAATCCTAGGTAAAGGGTACTTGTTCTTGATAGTGACTTCATTGAGTGCACGGTAATCAACACACATCCATTGAGTTCCATCTTTCTTTTCCACAAAAATAACTGGCGCTCCCCAAGGCGACGTGCTTGGTCTGATGTAGCCCTTGGCCAGCAACTCTTCAACTTGCTTCTTTACTTCTGCCAACTCATTAGCTCCCATCCTATATGGTCTCTTGTGGATAGGGGCAATGCCTGGGGCTAGGTCTATTCTGAACTCAATATCTTTCTTAGGTGGCATTCCAGGTAACTCATCCGGAAAGACATCGGAATAGTCTCGTACCACAGGGATCTCCGAGATGGCTGCCTGGTTTAGCGGTACCAGAGAAGATGAGATGGGAAGAGCACGGAAAATCACTTTTCTTCCAAAGGCAGGGGTTAGGTCACTGTCCTAGTGGCACAATCAATGATTCCCTTGTGCCGAGTTAACCAGTCTATCCCTAAGATGACATCTATCTCTTCTGATTTAATTAGAATTAAATTAGCCAAGAAAGGGATTCCTTGAATTTCTAAGGTCACAGAGGGGCTAAACTGGGTGGTATGCATTTGATTTCCTGGTGTATTAACCATAATAGACTTATCCAATTTCCTTATCTGGAACCCATGTTTTCTTGCAAAATTCCTCGACATAAAAGAATGTGTAGCACCCGAATCAAACAAGACTGTTGCAGTAACTGAATTAACAGGGAACGTACCTAGAACAACGTCCGGTGCAGTTTGAGCCTCATCCGCAGTGACGTGGTTCACTCTGGCCTTGATCACGCTGCCTGAAGGTTGCCCCGATGTGGCTGACTTGAGGTGTTTTGGCTTTGGACACTGAGAAGAATAATGCCCTGGATCACCACAGTTGTAGCAAGTTAGTGGCTTCCCTCCAAGTTCCTTCTTAATGGGCTGGCTGGTTGTTGGAGCCGTGACTGGCCGAGGGGGAGGACGGTTTGCTCCAGCGTTACCGCCAGTAGTGTTGGGGTAGACCTGGCGCTGTGGGCAAGGTACCGATGATGATCCACTTTGCTGAGTCTGAGACGGTCCCGCAATACGTGGCCTCTGACTAGAGGGTTGCTATGCCCGAAAGCTTGCCATTCTGCGCTTCCTTTGCTCCATACGATTGTGTTTGTCCTCCTGGCGAATGGCTTTGTCCACCAATTTCTAGAAATCTGAATAGTCCCCAGAGAGTAGTTGAACTGAAAGTTCATCATTTAATCCGTCCAGAAACTTCTCTTGCCGATCGGGTCAGTGCTAACATCTTGTTGACACTCAAAATCACCAGCAGTGTCAAGAACGAGCCGATGATCTGGTTTGGTGCACTAGACACGCGAAGGCCTAGGAGATCTGCTTAGCTCCAGTGCAGTCCTAAACTTGAGGTTCGTAGGCGTGCCAGTCAATTTGACCCCGCAATTGACAAGGAGATAAAAAATATTAGATCAATGAACCAATCGGCCGATACAGACTCCTTCCAACCGATTGCCGAGAGCACTTGTACATCGGCTAGAAAACTGATGATGATAAACAGATAATAAACCAGCCGATTGCCAATAGCACTTGTGTATCGCTACAAAGCCGATGATGATTTAAGCAAATAATAAGCCAGCCGACTGCCAATAGAACATGTGCATCGGCTGGAAAGCCGATGATAGTGTAGATAATCAAAATAATAGACAATGCAGTCGGCTTTATCTAGTAAAAGATAACTTATCGGCAAGACACTCCGATAAAACATCGCATAAAAACCTATCGACTCAACAAGGATAAATTTATTATCACCAGTCTAGTAGGTCGGACCTAACCGATGCAGCACAAACTAATGATGATAAAAGAAACTCGATAAGCCGATAAATCCTATGCAATCGTGATGTGATATATCCACTCGGCCTAAGAGATCAAACTTAACTGATGCAGCCATAGATAGAATAGATACATCGTGGTAAGCCGACTACCGTAGATCAGCTAGAATATCGGACCTAACTGAGGAAGTCCTAGCCGATAAGGTAGTCGGGGTAACGAGACTTACCCTCTCGCAGGAGTTCAGACCTAACCGATGCAGTCTGGCTCGAGAAGCAAGAACCCGTCGAAAAAGGGTGGTGATGCGCCGAATTTGTATTGATCTGTGAGATAGTTTACATGGTCCCCGGGCATACGTATTTATACCCCGAGTTGATACAGTCCTGATCGGATACGAAACAGGAGTTTCCTAACTATAAAAGGAAAATTAACAAGCCCTGATCGGACATGAGATCAGGTTTTCCTAAAAATTATTAAAGTTACCTAGTTTATAGATAAAATAGTTAACTGCCATGCTGTGGACTTCACGATTCCTTCCTGAATTCGGCTTCTTTTGGATTAGCTTCCGTCAGCTGATATAGCATCTTTCCTTAACCGAACGTGATAATGAACCGTACCAAATTTTGGTGTTAACACATCCTCTGGCACATAACGGGCAAGCTGGTTGAACTCATAGAGAAACTCAGTCACCGACCGGTTCCCTTTCTTCAGTGCCCGAAACTCTTGCTTCTTCAGTGCCACTACTCCAGCAAGAATATGCGTCTTCTTGAAAGCTGCTGCGAACTCAGCCCAGGTGATAGGCTGTCCACTTGTTTGCTAGCTCTAAAGTGGTCCCACCATTCAGAAGCTAGGCCGTGTAGCTGGTGTGAGGCAAAAGAGACCTTCTCTTGATCTATGCACTGTAAAAGGTCCAATTTCTTCTCAACAGCATGCAACCAATCCCCTGCTTCCATAGGATTAGTTGTGCTAGAGAACGTGGGAGGCCTCACTCGCAGAAACTCCGCGAGCTTGTTCTGAGGTGGAGGAGGAGGCACCTATTGTGGTGCTTGGTTCTGTTGTTGTTGCATCTGCTGAAACATCATGTTCATTAGGTGAGTCTGGTTGGCCAGAACCTGAGCGAGTGGTCAAATTGTCGTCATGATGCGGCGGTCCATTGGGTGCGCCCCCATGATTGTTGTTCCCCACATTACCATCCTGGTTGCTCCCATTACATGTGTTCACCATCTGCAGGGCAAAGATGACGAGAGAAAGGAAAAGCCTTGGAGACGGATTTCATATTACTCAAACTTTCACTTTATTGCTTTGAACTGAGTGGTTAACATTTATGTAGGTTACTCTCACACCATCAAGCAACTCCTAACTTAAACAGTTACATCACCACCCCTTTGACATAAACTGTTGACTAAACCCCACACACAAGCATCTCCTAACCACACAACTGCTAACACAACGATCTAGGGTAACTGATGCTAAGGTACTACTAAGGCTTCTCAATGGGGCGAAGGACTTCTTCTGGCATCCGAGTTGTGCTCAAGGTTCTGCTTCGTCGTCTTGAGTATCACCCCGCTCCACTTCAGAGTTAGAGCGCTCCACTGCCCTTTGATTCCTCTGAAGGGGTGCTGGCTTCTGACTCCTCTGAGTCTTCTTTTGCATCATCCGCGTATGCCACTGGTGGAACTACCCGTAGTAGGACCTGGTCACTGAGTAGACGGGTCCTTGGCGCTAGCTGAATCCGAGGTGTAAGATGAACTCTCTTCCTTGCAATAGTGCAGATCTTAGCTCCTCCAGGGGATGCTTCTCCTTTGGCCAAGGCCAACTCTCGCTTCAACCGATCCACTTGGTTCTGCAGCCTATAGATCTTGGTGTGATTCTCATTTTCCCGTTCATGAGCTGCAATCACCACCTCTGCCCGAACATCGTCCATGGCACTCAACATTCTTACAAGTCGTTGAGTGGTTGCACTGTTCTCTGCTTCGGGGTCCTGATAACTGCTTTACTCATCATTGTGGGTTCTTGCCGGATGGTAGCGATATGTTGTATTTCTCATACGAACGGCAAAATGCTGACGAAGTTCTCCAATAGCCACCAAAGCTACTTCCTGACAAGCATGCTCATAATTCTTTCCTCCAGCTCCAAAGATCATGGATGGGACTCCTTCTAATTCACTTGAAATCGTAAGGCAAACGCGGCACTTCTCTTCAGAGGGGTTGTGAGTGACTTGTCTGTACTCAGAGGCTAGATTATACCCTATGGCGAAGGCCATATCTCGTAATTCCTTGGCGAATCCACCCACTCCGAACAAATGTACTGGCTCCTAGTTGGCCATCTACAGAGTATGAAAGAAAGATGTATTGATTTGACAAAATTAACAAAACAAAGTTTGTTTGGAATGAAAGAGTAAAGAGGTAATAAAATCAGGTCATAACCAGTACAGTAATGAATGTACAGTACTAATTAAGACAAAGTAGTAATTGCAAGAGAAAGAAAAGAGAGAGAAGTGCTAAATTTTTTTAAAAAAATTAGAGGGCTCTTAGGGTACCAAGGGGCTTATCCTACGGTCAAGGTGGCTTTGATACCAACTTGTCACGCCCAGAATTTCCATCCAAAATTCTGGAGTTTTATTGTGTGTAAATCTCAATGTGGTATTTCTCAAGTATACCTAACCACACATTGGGTTAAAATCCAAGATGTGGTACTCGGCTTACATGCTTAGCCACCAATTGCCATGAGCAAAAATTATTCTAGCTGACATGATGCTGAAGAGTCTACATACTTAGTATACTACTTGGGAAAGACTATAAAGTTAAAGATCTTTGACTTTATGTTTAATTGTTTCACAATTAAGCACAAAGTTGGGGGCTACACCTAATAGGTGCGCTTATTCGACGCACACTATTCATAGTTTTTTATGAAGCCCTTCATAGCCTCGTTGCCAGCTGACATGAAGTAGGACTCAGGAGAAGAAGCACTTGGACAAAGAGTACTCGTGAGCAATGCACTCAGAAATTCTTCATCGTGGAGGATGAGCACTCGGCATCAGCTATGACTCAACTATGAAGGTCTTAGGGGCTGCTGTCGGTGCCATGGGTCCCGGGTACCTCATGAGAAGCATTTGGGCTACTCGGATAGAGGATGGGCCTAACCTTGTAGTTAGGGATACAATAGGACTCAGCATATATAACCCTGTACGATAGGGAAAGGATATAGTCCTAGTCGGGCATATTGTATTCCTAGAAGGAAATCTCTTGGTCGGAGTCCGACTAGGATTCCTACTCTATAACCCTGTCCCCCGGTATATAAGAGGAGGCAGGGCACCCCTTGAGGGCAGGATCACCAAGATAAGAATCATACAACCTCAAAGGCAATACACCACAACTGGACATAGGGTATACCTCATCTCAAGTGCCTGAACCAGTATAAATCGGTCGTGTTCCTTTGCAATTCATCAAGTTTAGGTCTCACGAGTAGCCCTATATATTTATTGCCAATACAAAACATCGACATCTCTCCTCATTTCATCTCCTCTCAGCCCTAACCCGCTCTCATCCCCTCTTGTGGTGATTTTTTTCATTCCCACTGTCAAAATCCTTCGGGCATTCATGTTTCCTTCCTCTTGGGTGGTCTGAGACTCCGTCCTATCGACACTTTTTGCAATTCCTCATCTCAAGGTATTGGTTTCAATCTCATTCCTTAGGTTTTTCCTATTTTTGACCCGATCTCTCAAAATGAGAACCTAGGACTAGTTCCTCTTGGTTAGAAACCTTCCTGCACACCCCTAGATCATCGATCTATAGTCTTGCATCAATTACATTGTCTAGTTTTGTAGATCAATTCCTTACCTTGTGTTAGCAGGAGGTTCTAGCTCTCAAGGCCGGAGGTTTCGACCGGCTCTCTCGACCTGGCCGAGAGGGCTAGCCGGAGGTTCCGGCTCTTTGGTCGGACCCTCTAACTTGGCTTTTTCTGCTAGCCTCTTGTAGCCTTGATTCTTCCATTAAAATCTTGAATTCAATTATTTCTTTTATTCCTGGTTGTATTTCAGTGTTAATGGCTCGAGAGATAGTTGCTCCTGATGATGAGACCAGCACTGCAGGCAGTCCAATGTCCGGCGACATAGATCATCCCCTCCGACAACGACTGAGTCCCTTCTTCCCATGTCTTTCCTCTCTTTTTGGTGCCTTGATGCCAAAGGGGGAGAAAAGTTCAGAATGAAGGGCTCTCTCTCACCAGTTTTAACTGCTGTTGCAGGGAGGTCGGAGGTTCTGGCCTTGGCAGCCGGAAGCTCCGACCCCCCCCCCTCTCCTGTTTTAGGCTTTCTAGATTTCCTATCTTCTTGTGGACATGTATTGACTATATGACTAGGATGTAATGACTGTTTAATTATTGTTCCAGTTCAATTTCAGTCCTTAGATCCATTCATGTGATGCATTGCGATGTGATGTGATGTTATTTTTTTCCTTTTTGCGTGCGTGCCATGTCATATGCATTTTATATACTGTTCATTATGTCACACTTTGCACCCTATGGATGAAAAGAGATGAATGAGGCTTTTCATGTTTCTCCAATACTCAATATGCATATATACTTCACTCTCACTCTTATATGCATATTTCTAGGGGGAACTAAATTCATCTCCTTTCATTCAAAATCAAATTTATATATTTATTCTGTTATAAGCTTAACCGTGTTGTCATCAATCACCAAAAAGGGGAGATTGAAAGTGCATCTAGTCCTTAAGTGGGTTTTGGTGGATTAATGACAAAGCGGTTAAGGGACTAATGAGTTTATCGAGAATTATGCAAAGATTAGTCCTAGGTTGCTTGGTGTGGTGAATGGATGTCACGCCCAGAAATTCACCAAAATTTCCAAAGCTAATTTGTGCAATAAAACCTCGTCCAGGAATCAGCCGAGGTACAAAAATCGACAATTTGATAAACATAACCAAAACTTAATAACGATAAATACTTACAACAGAGGCACTTAGTCATCATACCGAAGAAAACAGCAGCGGAACAGCAACTAGCATAGCTTCAGCTCCAAACCACAGGCAGCTCAACTGGGGTATAAGCCAAACACCAAACTTCTCCTCCTCTCTAAGCTTCACTCTGATGATTGCAGTAATGCAAGACTGAGTATCACCCACCATACTCAACAAGCCACACAAGGGAATGCAAAATAATGCAACAGGAATCCAAAGGAAAGGCATAGTATGGCTTATTTGTGTAAAACAATATTTAAAACATTTGCATTTAAAAGCATTGAAAAACTGTATAGTTTAATCATTAACCAATATTGAATCAACCACTGAACAGCACTCTAGCGCAGTTCAGACCCAAATCACAACTCTCCAAACTGGAGCTACCAAATTCCATCATTTATCACCATTAATGAGTAGTATGGAACTAATCACAGACAAACATTGCTAGGGCCGCCCTTAACCGTGGGCATGGCTATTCAAATAGTTTTACTCTGGCCAGAGGTGTACAATTTTACCCATAAGACACAATCTCAACATCATGTCAGCCATACGTCGTGATACCCGAAAGTACCCGAATAGAGATTGTGGCGGGACCCTTCGCATAACATTCCCAACAGAATGGCCACCTGCCAAGTCCCCAGTAGAGGTGGCCCAACCTCCAGGCTAGAAAAACTCTTGGCTCCCAAACATATGGCCTTATTGGCACTGCCATAGTGGATTTATTGACACTACCACCTATTAACTAAACACACCGTGGTGCCTCCTGCTGGGACATGCTACACTACAAGTCTAGCCATTGCCCATTCTGGCTTGTGGTTAGTATGATTGTCGGCGAAACAGGAATGGGGGTCCCACATTCTCTGGAGACGCGCAGATCTTCCCCAGCGTCAGCTCCCCCGGGGCCATTCTCCGCACAAGTGGCAGCGGGCTATTAGGAATTATCCCGTTAAATGCTTGGGGGCTGGGCGCTGCCCGGGCCCGGAAGCACCATCCCCGGGTGCCGCCCCCGGGCACGGGACCCGGGGTCTCGGTGTCTCGTGCGCGCGAAGGGCCCGACGAGACTCTCCGCGCGGGAGCACGAGACCGGCTTGAGCGGATCAGCTCCCAACTACCTGCATTAATGGAGAAGCGACGGTGCGCCTCCCGCCTGTCTCCCGGCCAGACAAGCATGCGTTGTCACAATGACCCCTTGTCAGCTGGCTCCCAATACAGCTGAGGGCTCCGGTTTTCCACGGCCTGGCAGACGACGAGACGGGCCAACCCGACAGCATCGTCACTGTCTGGCGAGGGATGCGGCATCTAGCCGCCGGCGGCTGACGTGGGAGGCAGCATCTAGCCGCCCGCGGCGGACGTGGGAGGCGGCATCTACGATCGTGACGTGCTAAGCCAACGGCATCTTCACGGCCTAGCCTCCATAGCTACCGACAGCTGGGCGACGATGGGACGCGCCTCCTGGACGACTCAGCGGACGGCCGGAGCGCAGAGGTCCATGACAAGACGTAGCATACCTAAACTCTCTCTCGCTGAGGAATGAGGGGAGGGGACTCGATTTTTGACAGATAAAAGGAGGATCCATGCCCAACAAAAGGGGGGGAGAAGATCTGGCTGGAGCTCACTCTAGTTACTGTTCTTCCTCTTCATCTCCGGCCTCGAGCTAAGCTGACCTTGTAACACCGCGAATACATTCATCTCCAGATAGCATCCACACAGGAGTAGGGGATTACGCCCCCGTGCGGCCCGAACCTGTATACTTCCTTGGGTCTTTCTTGTGCGCTGATTCTCCGACCATTGATCTTCTTCCACACTGACGCCGACTCCGCCTGAGAACCACTCCCCTGGCCGAACTTCAAAGGGGGGTCTCCTGACTTCCCGCCGTCGGAGTTTCATCCTTCGACAACGATAAATGCTTCGCAATAAGTAGTCCACGAACCAGTCCTTAACTGTCATAAGCACGGTGCTCACAACCCACCATTCAGTCAAGTTTTAGTTAGCATATTGATTAACCAGCCACGACCATCTGTCGTGAAATATAGCCATTTAACATTAATGGATCATTGGTGATTGAATAGTTTCCCCTATAAAATGACGCTAATCTTTCTAAGCATTGTCTAAGCAAATCCTACATAATCTAGCCAGATAAATATTTAAACACCCAGCTAGTCAATTTTATTCACCCAAGGTATGAAGGAATAGATATCAATATCAAAATGGCCATAATTATCAATGGATATTGGATAATAAATAAATACCCATATAATGTCATTCCAAAACATTTCATGCAATAACTTTAAAATAAAATAGATTTCACAAATGGGATCAACTTGCTCAAGGAGATTGCCATGTGACTTACCTTGCAATCGAAAGGTCTTCCGTAAATCTTCTGAACTCTTCCGCAGACTCTGCGATCTTCGGAAACGGTGAAATATACGTAACTACACGCAAAACGAGAAAACCCTAAGAAACTCTAAATAAATAGTAGATAAAAAGTACATAAACAAGTAGATCATGATTTTCGATGAATTTAGGAAGAAGAATGGGTTGAATTGAAGTTCAAACGAAAAAGATATGACCTCCGGAGGATTGAATTCGAAGAAATCCAAAAAGAATTGGAAAAGGAATATTCTTGAAACTATTTCATTGGAATTAAATTAAAAGGATTATTTTTGCACTGAAAAGGAGAGTATGGCCCACTGTTATAAACATGGCTTCACAGACTAGGCTCATAGATCCGAGGAGTAGCTGGAGTGATGGACCACGGGTGGAGTGGATGCCATGTGGATATGAATGTTGAAGTGGTTGCCGAGAAGAAAGCCACGTGGCGTTGGCCGAGTTCTAGGGCTGACATGACGATGAATGGCTGAGACTCCATCGGTGTTTACGAGGATCGGATGGCCCAGATTTTATTTAAAAGATTAGATGGCTGTGATTGGTTTGAGAACTGCTCACCGGGTTTCACCGTTATTCACCGAAAAGGGGAAACACCGGGAAGGGAGCTCTCGAGCTCTGTATTGCGCCCATGGCGCATCACCGGTGCTTGGGACAGGGAAGGAAGGCAAGGTCCGGGGCGGCGCGGCCGACCGACGATCGACGACTGTGGCACCAGGGAACGCGACGGCGGCGCAGGACCGACGAGATGGCGACAACGAGGAGGAAGACCAGGCGGTGCAGCAGAGGAGGACAGCATCGTAGCGAGGGCGATGACCTCGGGGCGGCGCATCGGCGTCGGGTCGACGAACGACGACAAGCAGCAGAAGGGGAGAGATGGCGCCGACGGGCGAGGCTCACTGGCAGCAGGCGTAGAGGATGTCGACGACGGCGACGACCGAGCGGTGGCACCCGGAGGCAGGGGCTACGGGGGCACTGAATGAGGCGACGGCGGCTTGCAGCGGTGGCGCGGCTGCTACAGAGGAGCGGCTCGGATGGCTGGGCGGCGCGAGGCGGGTGCACGGGAGCAGGCGGCCAGGGCAAAGGCGGAGCGGCCAGGGCGCCGGGACGGGGTGCTCACTAGACGACGACGGCCTTCGGCGGTAGCGGCTTGCAACGGAGAGGTGGCGGCTGCACTGGGCGACAGTAGGAGGCGGCGGCGCCTGGAACAAAGGCAGCGGGTGGAGGATGGCAGAGACGGCGACAACGGTGACTGCCCGGTGGTGCGGTCTCCTGGCGACGATGTGGCAGGGAGAAGCGCAGCGGCGGCGGCGCGGAGCAGGGCGCGACGGCGGCGGCAGATCGGCTCGCAGAGGCGGTGGCGGTTAGGGCACGCGTGGGGGGCGGCGGCTATATATGGGGCTCGGGCTAGGGCACAGGCGGGGTGGCGGCGCCGGAGGATGCGGGCGGTGGTTGAGAGAGGCGGCGCAGCGCGGTGTCCAGAGGCGGCACAAGCGCGCGGCGCGGCAGCTCGGGCCCAGGGGAGGGGCGGCGGCGAAGGCAGTGCGGGGCGGCGGCGCAGGCCGGGCCGGGGCGGTGCGAGGGGCGCAGGCCGAGGGGCTCGGCCCAGGCCACCAGAGCAGAGGGGCTCGGAGAGAGGAGGAAACAAGGAAGAAGAACGTGAACAGGGAAAGAAAGAGAAGGAAAAAAAAGAAAGAAAAGGAAAAGAAAAGGAGGGAAAGAAAAAAGAGGAAAAAACCCAAGTTGTTTTTCGGAAAAAAAATCCTAAATTGGAGAATTTAGAATTTTTAAAATATTTAGGGAATCAAGAATTATTTTGGAATATCGGAATTTTGGGGAAATATTTGAAACATTTTGGATATTGTTTTTGGGATTCAAGAACTCGGATTTATTTTATGGAATCGGAACTTGGATACGCTCGAAGTATCTGAGGATTTTTGTAGAGACCAAGGACATTTGAATAAAAAAGGAAATATGGATATTTAATAAAAAGGGAATGAATAGATTCGAGACGTACGGATTTGGAACTTCGAGGATTTTTTCGAAGTCAGATTTTTTAGGGAATTAGGGATTCAGGGACAACAATCTAAGTCCGGCAAAACAGATAAGATGAAAGGGGTCTGGGCAAAGAACGACCCGAGATTGGAGAAAAGAATTTATTTAAATAATTGCTGAACTGATCGTTGTAATATTAAAATTAATTCTGGAGCTCTGAAAAATCCGAGAAAATTTTAGAGAGTAATTACACACAAATAATTTATTAAAAATAATTTCAACCATGATTTATTAAAGAAATTTTTATTTCCCATCTTACTTTACTTAACTAATGTGCTTTACAAGTTAATATAAATTCTAGAAAATCAATATTTAATTAATTATTTAATTCCCAAAAAATCAGGCTGTGACAATGGAGACCCCTACAAAAACATGACGCAAAGGGGTGAAGCGATTTGGAGTTTATTTTAAATTCTATTGAATTTTTTTTGAGCTGTAGGAAAGCCGTATTATCAAGATGGATTGCAAACAGTATTTTAAGACCACTCAAGTGCTTAAGATCCAAATAGCTGAGAGTCTATCATTTTGGCACAATACATACACTTGGGTTGGGCTAGTTTCAGTATCAGAGTCAGAGGTTCCTACCCTTAGGGTTGGAGGCTCCGATCAACCTTCTCGGCCAAAGACTAAGTGTTGGCCAGAGATTCCTACCCCCGGGGTCAGAACCTCCTAGCCAAAATCTGTGAGTAACGACTAAGTGATATATGCCAATGCCTATAAAGCTCAAACTTTATTTCTAGCCGTTCCTAGGCTATTCCACTCCTATTCCACTATCTCCTAGCCTCTCCTAAGGTCTCTTGAGCTCACCCAACTAGTTCTAGTACCACCTTTGTGATTCTTATGAGGATCTAGTGGGGAATTGAGTGATTTTTATTGAGAGAAGACTAGGAGGATCTTGTGCACTTGAGGAGGACGAGGATCAGCTGCTTGGAGCTTATTTCTCTTCGAGGGAAACCTCCTAGACAGTTAGGCATCGCCCCCGAGCTTCCTAGAGTTGTGGATTGTCCCGGGAAGTGTTTGTGAAGGTTAACCTCGCCTTCGTAAGGAAAAGAGATAAATTCGAGTGGATACCAAGCTGATCTTCGTGGTCGCTTAGTAAGGCAAGGGGTCAATCGAGACCCGGCTCTTCGAAGCTCCTCAACGGAGACGTAGGAACTTTGTGATTCGAACTTCGGGAAAAAAATCTTTTGTCTCCTTTTTGTGATTGCTCGTTATTGTATTATTTTGTCTCTGTACTTGCCTACATCCATCTCCTATCTTATTGTTTGTTCTAGACTTAATCCCTGTCATTTTATCCATTATTGAAGTGTCTTGGTAGAGTCAGAACACCAAGATCGGAACCTCCGGTGTTCTAGGCCGGAACCTCCGGTCGGAGCTTCCTACCCTTGGGGTCAGAGGTTCCTACTAGAATTTTACCGCTGTATTTTGGAGAATTTTCAGGAACGCCTATTCACCCTCCCCCTCTAGGCGACATCAACAGGCTTTTATGGATTCTCGATTCTGCCGCGATGGTGGTGTTAACACCAAAATTTGGTACGGTTCGTCATCATGTTCGGTTGAAGAAAGATGCCATATTAGCCAATGGAAGCTAATCCAGAAGAAGCCGGATTCAGGAAGGAATCGTGAAGACCACGACATGGCAGTCAATTACCTTATCTATTAATTAGGTAGTTTTAATACTTTTTAGATAAACCTGATCTCGTGTCCGATCAGGACTGGTAATTTTCCTTTTCTAGATAGGAAACTCATGTTTCGTGTTCGATCAGGACTGTAGCAAACTCGGGGTATAAATACGTATGCCCGGGGACCTTGTAAATCATCTCACAAATCAATAAACTTCGGCGCATCGCCACCCTTTCGACGGGTTCTTGCTTCTCGAGCCGGGCTGCATCGGTTAGGTCCAAACTCCTGCAAGAGGGTAAGACTCGTCACCCCTTACCCGGTGTATCTACTCCGTCTACGGCTGCATCAGTTAGGTTTGATCTCATAGCCTGGGTCGATATACCACATCACGCGTGCGTAGTTTTTATCGGCTTACTGGGTGTAACTTATCGTCAGTTTGTGCTGCATCGGTTGGGTCCGACCTACTAAACTGTCACGATAAGTTATTCCTGCTAGGTCGATAGATTTTACGCAAGCGTCTTATCGGAATGTATAGCCGATAAGTTATCATATACATCACGATTGCATTAGATCTATCGGCTCATCGAGGTTCTTTTATAATTGTTAATCTGTGCTGCATCAGTTAAGTCTGAACTACTAGATTGATAGTGATAGGTTTATCCTTGTTGAGTTGATAGGTTTTTATGCGATGTTTTATCGGAGTGCTTAGCCGATAAGTTATCCTTTATTATATAAAGCCGACTGCATTGTTCAATTGTTTATTTCGCTTACTTGCACTGTTATCGGCTTTCCAGCCGATACACATGTTCTGTCAACAGTCGGCTAGTTTATGATTTATTTATTTATCATCGGTTTGTCTAGCCGATGTACAAGTATTATCGACAATCGGATTTATTTACTATCTGTTTATATCATCATCGGCCTCTTAGCCGATGCGCAAGCGCTGTTGGTAGTCGAGCACGCGCTAGGCCCCGGGCGCGAGCACGCGCGAGGACCCGGGCACGGGCACGGGCATGGACTCGGGCGAGGGCACGGGTGAGGACCCGGGCAAGGGCGCGGGCAGTACCTTAGGTGCAGCACTAACAAATTTTATCGGCAATCAGCTAGTAGGATTCTTATCGGTCGATTGGATCACTGATCTAATATTTTCTATCTCCTTGTCAATTGCGGGGTCAAATTGACTGGCACGCCTACGAACCTCAAGATTTTAGGACTTGCACTAGAGTGAAGCAAATCTCCCAGGCCTTCGCGTGTCTCTAGGCGCCGAACGGCCCCCGGCGGTTTTCGGCGTCAACACATTTTTGGCATGCCTGGTGGGACACAGAACTTCGACATGGCTGGAAAGGAGGTCAGCAAAGATGATACAATCCCAGTCACAATGGAAGATTTGACCAAAAACAAAGACAACAAGTGGAGCAGAACATTGCTGAATTTCAGAAGCTTTGTCTAGAATCCTTCGGTATGACAAATCAAGGGCCGATTCAGAAGTCACAATTACCAAAACCTGTTCTGGTTGATGAATCGAGCCATACATCGCCTACAAGTTCACAGAAGCCACTTCAAGAGATGATTAATGAAGCAGTTCACCATGCATTGATCAATCAATCTGGGATATTGGTGAACACATTATAGAGCTTGATCATGAAGGCGATGGAGCCGATTCAACTGGCAGGGGGGCAACAAGGTGGAATTTCTCATGGATATCATCAAACTCCATACTATGGGGGGCATCGACAGAGTCATCCAGGAGCTGTCCCTGAGTGTAATTATCAGAGAGAATACCAGAAGCAGAATCGGCTACCCACTCCACCTCAGCATTATCACGTCGAAGATCCAAGGGAAGAAGATCGGACAGCAAAAATCATAGAGGTGCTGAGAGAACAATTCGGTTTAAAACCGAAGGAGGAAACATTTATGTATCGGCCTCCATATCCAGATTGGTTTGATAGAATTCCATTACCGCGCCGATACAGAGTACCAAACTTCTCCAAATTCTCAAGGCAAGATGATGTATCTACAGTGGAGCATGTCGGCCGATTCTTGGCTCAGTGTAGGGAGGCATCGGCTGAAGAGGCTTTGAGAGTTAGATTTTTCCCATTATCGCTATCCGGATCGGCCTTTACATGGTTTTCTTCATTGCCACCTAACTCAATTCGAGGTTGGGCCGATTTGGAAAAGCAATTCCACAAATATTTCTTTACTGGGATTCAGGAGATGAGTTTAATAGATTTAACATCAGTAGTTTAGAAGCCGGATGAATCAGTTGCAGAATATATCCAACGGTTTTGTGATGTTAGAAACCGATGTTATAGTTTAAGTCTGGATGATGCATAGTTGACCGAGCTAGCATTCCAAGGTTTGTTGGCTCCGATCAAGGAAAAATTTTCAACAGAAGACTTTGAGAGCCTAGCACACCTAGTACAGAAGGTATCGGCTCATGAAAGCCGATTTCAAGAGGCCATGGAAGAATTACTGAAGCCCAAGCAGAAGAATTTCGAAGTTTGATAACAAACTCCGAAATTGGGGGGCATGTGTTAACACCAAAATTTGGTACGGTTCGTCATCATGTTCGGTTGAAGAAAGAGGCCATATTAGCCAATGGAAGCTAATCCAGAAGAAGCCGGATTCAGGAAGGAATCGTGAAGACCACGACATGGCAGTCAATTACCTTATCTATTAATTAGGTAGTTTTAATACTTTTTAGATAAACCTGATCTTGTGTCCGATCAGGACTGGTAATTTTCCTTTTCTAGATAGGAAACTCCTGTTTCGTGTCCGATCAAGACTGTAGCAAACTCGGGGTATAAATACGTATGCCCGGGGACCTTATAAATCATCTCACAGATCAATAAACTTCGGCGCATCGCCACCCTTTCGACGGGTTCTTGCTTCTCGAGCCGGGCTGCATCGGTTAGGTCCGAACTCCTGCGAGAGGGTAAGACTTGTCACCCCTTACCCAGTGTATCTACTCCGTCTACGGCTGCATCAGTTAGGTTTGATCTCATAGCCTGGGTCGATATACCACATCACGCGTGCGTAGTTTTTATCGGCTTATTGGGTGTAACTTATCGTCAGTTTGTGCTGCATCGGTTGGGTCCGACCTACTAAACTGTCGCGATAAGTTATTCCTGCTAGGTCGATAGATTTTACGCAAGCGTCGTATCGGAATGTATAGCCGATAAGTTATCATATACATCACGATTGCATTAGATCTATCAGCTCATCGAGGTTCTTTTATAATTGTTAATCTGTGCTGCATCAGTTAAGTTTAAACTACTAGATTGATAGTGATAGGTTTATCCTTGTTGAGTCGATAGGTTTTTATGCGATGTTTTATCGGAGTGCTTAGCCGATAAGTTATCCTTTATTATATAAAGCCGACTGCATTGTTCAATTGTTTATTTTGTTTACTTGCACTGTTATCGGCTTTCCAACCGATACACATGTTCTATCAACAGTCGGCTAGTTTATGATTTATTTATTTATCATCGGTTTGTCTAGCCGATGTACAAGTATTATTGACAATCGGATTTATTTACTATCTGTTTATATCATCATCGGCCTCTTAGCCGATGCGCAAGCGCTGTTGGTAGTCAGGCACGCGCGAGGCCCCGGGCGCAAGCACGCGCGAGGACCCGGGCATGGGCACGGGCGTGGACTTGGGCACGGGCACGGGTGAGAACCCGGGCATGGGCACAGGCGTGGACTCGGGCGCGGGCACGGGTGAGGACCCGGGCAAGGGCGCGGGCAGTACCTTAGGTGCAGCGCTAACAAATTCTATCGGCAATCGGCTAGTAGGATTCTTATCGGCCGATTGGATCACTGATCTAATATTTTCTATCTCCTTGTCAATTGCGGGGTCAAATTGACTGGCACGCCTACAAACCTCAAGATTTTAGGACCTGCACTGGAGTGAAGCAAATCTCCCAGGCCTTCGCGTGTCTCCAAGCGCCGAATGGCCCCCGGCGGTTTTCGGCGTCAACAGGTGGTGGCAGAGAGGTCATGGTAGTGAAGGACATAGTGCTGGTAGACGGCGCCAAGCAGGTCCCTACCTGGACCTATCATCGCACCGACGGATCCAGGACACGACGCTGCCACCACTTTGGTCCTCGCCATCTTCTTCCTCTTTGCCACTGCCTCCTCTTCCCTCTCCGCGCAGGTCATCTCCACGCTTTTCAGGAACCTAGGATGCGTACACGAGGCCAGCCACGCCGCTCCCTTGCGCTACCAGGCTGTCACCACAAGGGGTAGAGGCAGCGTCGTGCTACTCACCTCCCTGGGGATGGGCCTGAACCTAGCGAGGATGAAGGCTGTGTTGCACTCGTCACCATCGACAGAGTAGGAACCTGGCGGAGACGATGATGGTAGTTGGGGAGCGCAAATGCCAGGCTGGTGACGGTTCGTCTAGCGTCACCGTCAAAGAAGACGAGGACGAGTAGTGGTGGCTTCAGGAAGCGGATGCAGGCATCGAGCTCAAGATCTAGCCTGCACCTCCACCACTAGCCCACCACGCTGTCGCCATGCTCCAGCTCTAGCCGGGCGCCGACCTCGCTGACTGGGTGGAGCGAACTCCGAACGCCGCAAAGCCATCGGTTCAGCCAGCGCCTCTTTGGATCCACTGCTTGCATCACGCCGCCCGGCAACCTCGCAGATCTGTCGCCAACAACCTCGACTCCGTCTCCGACCCAACCTCCGCCTCCGGCCGTCCTAGCGTTGGAACCGCCCGCTTGTACCCGATTTGTAGCACGCGGTCCGTATCGGTCCAAGCTCCGCCACTTGCTACCCGCTGCTGCTGGGATCTGCTCCTCTCATCGCCGGCGGAACCACGCCGGTTCTAGAGGATTGCGGTGAAGGTGCTACACCATGATCCTCCACACCATCTATTCTGGCGTTCGGTTAGATCCGAAAAATAGGGTGGTGGGAGGGTTGTGGGCTTGTGGTGTGATAACTGATAAAAGTCAATATAAATGAGACACTGATAGACAGTAAAAATATTACCACATGAAAAAAGAGCCACTGGAGAAGGTATGGGGTGGACGGGACTCTCAATGTGTGGTGCGTTGTTTAGCTAAACAACGCGCTGGGTGTTATATAGTAGTTCTCCAAATATTGAATCATAGTCAAATTAGAGACTTAATTATAGATTCTCCATGGTTTAATAATTCCAAATTTTGAATTAATCACTGCCAATTACTTGGGTTGGATTCTTAAATTTAGGATTATTATTACTTTAATATTTCTGAGTTCAGAAATTAATTAATTACCGAGTTGCAGTCCATCGGTTTGGAGTCTTGTTTTAGCTTACAGTAAAAAAAACTAAAGAGTCCATAAGATCTCCAATGAAATATTTATTTAGCAAAATTTCTCAATAGATCTACAGTAGTGATAAAACGATACATCTCATGAACAGCGGTATGCTTCCTTAGAGTGCCCTGCCTAATTAGCATAGGTATATCTATCTAGCTAGCTAGTTGTCATATTCATAATTATATTAGAGTATATTAGTTGTTAGCCATGAGTCAACACAGTGTAATGGTATTGGCAGTTTGTCATCTTCATAATTATAAAATGAAAATCATATGAAAGACCATATACTTATGCTACATATTTTACTGGCTTAAATTTAATTAGCATGCACACTAGCATATCAAGAATGCCGCTACTACTTGTCTTAAAAAAACTATTTTGTCAAACTTAGTAACTAATATTGATTAGTAAATATAAAAAATATAGACATTTTGATAAAATTACCACAAAAACTACATATTAAAGCTACAATATCACAAAACTAAACATGTAATATAATTTACCACAAAACTATAGCTATTGCAAAACTATGAGTTAGAACCAGTTTTGTCACAAAACTACAAAATTTTGAAAGTTCCATTGCATTAGGACAATAATTTAGTAAACTAGCCTCTAAAATATGTGATTTTGTTTTGAATTCATTTTGAATCCATAGTTTTTTTCATACAGTGACCTATATATATGTAGTTTAGTGATAATTTTGATATATGATATTGTGCTCTTAAATTTTTAGTTTGCTATATTTTTCAAATTACCTGTAGTATTGTGAAATTTATTAATTACAATTCAATTTCCAGTTGACACAAATTCTAAAATATTACTTCATTTTTCTATTTTAATGGAACATAAAGAATCAAAACTATACTGGTACGATTTTTGCCATTACCAATTTTATATTTTTAAACATGTAATTATACATAAAATCAGTGTTAAATGTGCAGTTACGATATAGAACGGCTTAAATATGTATTTATACACATATGTAGGAAAATATATACATAACAAGCAAACAATTTTGCTATATACATAGTTAAAAATTTTAAATTATGTTTTATCTCTTCTAAATTAATCATTTAAAATGTGGAACTAATAGTGCAATTTGTACATGATAAAATGGCCCAATAAGTATAAAAAATAAAAAAAAATTATATTATTATCAGTGCCAAGTTTGGAGGTAGTTACTAACCCGTAGTAATTGACTCTCCTTTTTATTAAATTTTAATTTATTTTGTTTCTAATTTCACTATATCTGTGAAGTTATGTTGAGTTATATAAATCCATTGTTGGCTATAATTTGTATGATTCAAATCTTTCTGTAATGTGGAATTAATTGAGTTTTGTACAAATCCTATTGTGTAAGGCTTGTAATGAATTGTGCCTGATCTGCTGACTTTGTTGAGGATTGTTCAGTCGTTGTCCATGCCTCGATGAGTTGGTCCAGTATTGAGGTTTGTAAGGCAACCATTTGGATTGGTTTGTTGAATTGTTGTAGTTGCCCTGTTGCTGATACGTAACAGAGCAAGCTAATCTATCTATTGTTATTGGGGAGCTTTGGCTCCTCAGAATGGATTCCTTTCTCCTTTTTGGCTAAGAGAGAAGTTTCCAGGGCTATATGGTTTGTTCCATGGACTGCAACAATCGAAAATGCGGGAATTGTGCCTTTTGGTCATCGCTAAGGGATCCTATGAATGCCCTGAAGAGTGCTTTAGGTGGCGTGCTAAGGCATGCTTGAAGTCTTGTTCTGGAACCAACTCTTCTAGTTTTTTAGATAATGTTGTTGATAGTTTTAGGTTGTCTCGTTGCACCCCTTTGGTACAATCCATTAGACTCCTTGGAAAAGAAAATGAGGACTGGTTTTTCCTTGTCCTCAGAAACGGCAAGGCCAGACGAATTTTGTAGCCCATAGTACTTGCACACAACACATTTTGATATCTGCAACGACTCCCATGCCACTGTCGCCGACCTGGGGTAATTTGCACGACGGAATACTCCATGATTACCTAAGTACAGATTTGAAATTGAAGTTTAAGCAAAACTAGTAGTGTGATCATGCAAGCAATATGCAATGATGCATTTAGAATCACAACGCAGGGCATCTGCTTCCTCATATCTCCGCAGGCAATAGTATTGTCTGGTGACCATTCATCGCAATGACCAGGCTCATGACATCGCAATTTATGAGCATGCACAAACATCTTTATCTTTGACCAGTGAACGGAATGTTGGCCAGATTTTATAAGATCAAAAGGCAGTGCAGAGCAATAAATACAGCAGCCGAAGCAACAACAAGAAAAGGCATACCCATTGGCTGTCCTACAGTCTAGTGGGAAAATCTTTTTATCTCTCAAGAGGATATCTACTTGAAAAAAATTTTCATGTCATTTAAAAAGTTAACAAAAAATTAAAAATTGATAAGATACATTAATATGTGATATGTCACTTCACAAACATGCAAGATTAAATTTGGTTTGTACAAGTAGACACAAAAATAATAAAGTTGACTGTAAATATTACGTACTATTCACAGTTAAATTTGTTATTTTTATTTCTATCTGTACGAGTCGAATTTAAACTTACATGTACAGTGATATATCATATATTGATATATCTTATTAAAGTTTTTTAAATTTTTTAATAATTTTTTAGATGACATACAAAAAATGAATCAACGTCCCCTCGAGATAAAAAACCACTTCCCAATCTAACAAAATAAGAAACCTCAGCTGCGTGAGACGCCAGACAACTGGGGCAGAACACTGAAAATTATATCCCATTCTTTCCAGATATAAGCACTTCCGAAGTTTTCCCTAGAAAGCTTGACTGCTTAGGTCTCCAGCATTGCCGAGGGGCTGTCCCTGCAGGCGTTGGGTGAGTACTTGCACCCATGGGATGAGTTGGACGCCGTCTCTCTCAACAACGAGCCACATGAGATTGCCTGGACCACGGCAAAGATGGATTCTACTCTACTTTTACTCAGCCTACATTATGTTCTTCCTTGGCAAGGCGACTTCCTTGTGTGGTCGACTAATCTGAAAGTCTCTCATACTTAATAAAGTTTGGCTGGCGCTCGCTGGACGCCGGCCTTGCGAAAAAAGAGATTAAATATGGGTGGTTATATGATTGGTTGAAATAAAAAAGTAGATAATGATTAAATAGAGCATGAATGTGATTGATTTAGATAAAGGAGTAGATGTAAAATAGCTTTATTTTAAATAAAATTTAAACATTAAAAATAGCTATATTTTAAAATAAAAGAAACTATATTTTAAAATGAAAGAAGTACTGAAATACCACCTCTATTCATAAATATAATGACTAATATTTGTGATCGGAGGCAGTAGTTTGCAGTAGAAGGCCCATAAGAAACCACGCCAGTAGATCTTTCAGTATCATTTCCAAATTAAAAATTGCATGGGGTGGCTGTCTTGCATTCACTTTGAAATATCTGAGCATTACGCTCCTTCGGCAAAAACCGAGTAACCAGGATCACTATGGCATCAAATGGATAGGTGACTGTCTTTGCCTCGTTGATTAGTGACTAACCTTTGCTGATCATCGGCAGATGGAGTAAGCGGGGATTTATGGGTGGCTATAGTCTTGTCAGCATTTAGCCTGTTCTCACATATGGCTATCTACACACAAATTATTTGACATATAGATTCTAATGACCTTGATTTTTCTTACATGTTCAGCCTTTATAATGCTTCCGTTTCATATGATTCATGAAATAATTCAGTTTTCTTCGTCGTTTGATCGTTTCTGACTACAAGTACAGAAATTAATGACTTCTACGTTGTAACAACGTCAAATAATGCACACGTAACACTTGATACCTATTTATTGTTGTAATTAGGTGTATTGTTTCAATTTTGAAATCACCAATGAGTAGATAGCTAGTAAATAATGCAAGTGTTTAAATCATTGATCTGATCAATTACAAGCTGCATGCCATGTGTAGCAACTTTTGATTGGCAACTACCTTGTCGATGTTGACGACAACCACGGCATAGCGGCCGCCGCAGCTACCATAGTCGCCGCTGCAGCGGATTCTCTCTAACAACCCCGGCCCTGACTAGAAACTCCACTAGTTTTTTTAGATAAAAGGCCTACGCTTTGCTTTTTATAAAAGCCAAATCTTACAAACATAGATACAAAACCGCCTAGGGATATCAGTTTCATAGAAGCAAACTAACCAACCTTAACAACTCGCCAAGCTCGGAGACAAGGGTAGCAACATCCACTTCAGCAACCAAAACAACCATTCATAACAAGAAAAGTCTACACCAACCCAGAACTCTCCTAAAACAACTTCACCAAGACAAAAACGACCTAGAAACAAACATTACAGCAAACTCCTAACCAATTCTAGACCGGATAGCACCAGAGGAAGTCGACAACTTCTGGATATTCTGAATCATAGCTTTCATCGATTCCCTTTCATCTGCTTTCATCAGCGCCTTCCACTGTCTGAGAAGAAAAGTAAATTGAAAAGGGAGAAGGTAAAAGTTTATCTCTAAACACCCAATCATTTCTTATCAACCATAAAGACCAACTCACTGCCCCCAACAAACAAATATATCTTCTATTCACAACAGAAAGATTCCTACTTAGATAGGACAAAGAAAAATCCTCAAAACTATGAGGTATCCTTGACCACCCTCTAAAGCATCTCTACATTCACACCAGGTAAAAATCGCACTAGACATTTAAACATAATATGGGTAGCATTTTCTAACTCACCACAGAATTTACAAAATTCAAAACCCCCCAATTTCGTTTTTTAAGCAGGATAGCTGATTGGATGTTCTCTCTACTAGCAAACCATAAGAAGTGCTTCACCTTAAGAGGACAAGGAGCCCTCCAGATTTCTAAACTCACATTGTCTGAAATACCTCTAAAAGTAAGAGCTTTATAAAGGGATCTGGAAGAAAAAACTCCATTCTTCTCTAAACTCCACCTCAGACAATCACTCCCTTCATTTCTTTGAATCTTATTTACTATCTCCTCCAACTCACTCAAGGAACCCACATCACTAGACCTAAAAGATCTCCTATAAGAGAGAACTTGGATACCCAAAAGAGCCACCTCAGCCACAGTAATGTCCTACTAGTTACAAACTTTAAAAAGGTTATTAAATCTAATACTAAGAGGGCAATTTTCAAACCAGACATCTTTCCAAAGGGAGATGTGGGTACCCTGCCTCAGATTAGAGAAACTTCCTAACTTAGTCTAATGTCTAATTGATCTAAGCCCCTTCTAGAATTGAGAACCCTCCAACTCGCCTAAATGCAAAAAACCCTCACCTCTCATATACTTCTTTCTAAGAACCTCTAAACAAATATTTCTCTTTTCAGATTCTAGAGCAAAAATCCATTTAGTTAGCAAGGCAATATTCATAGCTCTAGTCTCAGTAAAACCCACACCTCCAGCTTCCTTAGGGAAAGCCAGATCCCTCCATTTCACCATATGATACTTCCTCTTGCAACTCAAACCTGCCCAATAGAATCTATTTCTAATAGAGTCCATCTTTGATGGATACCCTTAGGGAGAAGATAGAAACCCATTGAGTAAATAGGAATAGAAAATAGACAAGAAATAATCAAAATATCTCTCCCTCCATAAGACAGGTTGCCACATTTCTAAGTTCCTAATCTCTTCTCTAATTTATTAGAAACATACCTCAGCTTTGATTTAGTTACCTTGTTAGGGCTAATAGGAAGACCCAAATAAGTCATGGGAAAACTACCAATTAGGCAATTTAACATACAGCCAACTCTCTCAGTTTCCATCTCATCCAAACCCATAGAAAAAACCTCACTCTTATGGAAGTTGACTTTCATACCAGACATTTCTTCAAAACAATAAAGCAGAAACTTTGTAATTGCAATCTCTCTATCATTATAAGGGATAAAAATATTGTATTGTCAAACCCCTTGCAACTAAGTGAGGGCATAACCAGATAGATAGCCAACATTTTTTGCATTGTCAAATATTACTGCCAAAGCATCACTAACTAAATTAAAAAGGATGGGGGACAAAGGGTCCCCTTGTCTTAAACCTCTATGAGTCTAAAAAAATTACTTCTCTAGCCATTAATGTTTACACAAACCCTACCCCCAGCAATACAAGATTTAATCCACTCTCTACAAATTTGAGGAAAACCTTTTCTATCCAGCACTTCAAACAAAAACTCCCATCTAACCCTATCATAAGCTTCCTCAAAATCAATCTTCCAAATAATGCCTTTAGAATTAGTGTATTTCAGCTCATGCAAAACCTCATGAATAGCCACACACCCTTCCAAAATATTTCTACCAGGAATAAAAGTTTTCTGGGAGGGAGAAATAATATTGTCAGCCACCTTCATTATTCTACTGGTCACCACCTTTCTAATCAATTTAAAACACTCATTTAGGACATAAATCGGCCCATACTGCTTAATATTAGAGGCATTTGCAATCTTTGGAATTAAAGTGATCACACCAAAATTTAATCTCTTGAGATCAAGCTCTCCTTTGTGTAAAAGAATGACCATCTCTAAAAAAATCATTTTTAAGATCCTTCTAGAAGGATTTATAGAACTAAATAGGGAATCCATCAGGGCCAGGGGCAGTATTAGATTTTGCCTCTTTAATAATCAACTCCAGTTCCTGCATATTAAAAGGTTTTAACAACTCTTCAATCTCTTCATTACTTAGTCTAAGATGATTAGCCTAAACATTACCAGATAAATGTATAGAAGAAGGGGAATCAGCCTTGAACAGATTTTTATAAAACTCTACAATATGCAGTGTTAGATTCTCCTGGCCCTTAATAATATCAGCATTGTGCTCTAAAGATAAAATATCACACTTTCTTTTTCTACCATTCGAAATCCTATGAAAATATGAGGTGTTCTGATCTCCCTTCAGAATCCATTGCTCCCCACATCTTTTTTGCCAATTTGTTTCCTCTATCTCATAAATCATCTCAAGTTCATCTTCTATCATATATCTCTCTTTCCATACCTCTGAACAATCATCTGCTGTTTCTATAAGGTGGTTTAGATAACAATCATTTGTTGTTTCTATAATCTCTCCTTAAGTTGTTGCTTAATAACTCTTTGAGCTCTCTTGTTATTGGCCCCCCCATCCTTTTAAAAACCTTCTAAAACCTACTAACTTCCTATTCCAGTGATCTAATGTAACGCCCTAGTTTCTGGGCTGTTAAAAGTATTTTAATAAAAACCCTATTTTCAAGAATTATGCATCTTTGTGTGAATAATTAAGGACTAAGTGCCGGATCTCAATTAAAACCTTCCCTTGAATCCCTAGCCAAAAATTCTTATCCCAATCCAAATATCAAGACTCAAATTTTGTAATTCGAGTTTCCCTCCGAAACCTTCCATTTAAAAATCCCCCTATTTTGGATCTGTCTTAAAGTTCAAAATTCCAAATCAAAAACCCTCCTAAAATTCCTCTAAGTCCAAGTCCCTGCTTCAAACTTCAAACTCCCTTGGAAATCCTTTCCTTTTTTCCTCCCTAAAAATCCCCCAAAATTTTCCCAACTCACAATCCCAAATTTAACCTCAAGTTCGAGTCTGACACATCTCTAAAACCCTCCCTAAGTCTCTTCAAAATTCCAAACTCATTCCATATATATATATATATCATGGTCCTAATTGAAAGCCCCTTTGTTTGAACTCCAAAAAAATTTTGTAAACCCAAAAATCAATTTTAAAACCCTCTCAAATCCCCAAATATCCCTCAAAGAAAATCCCCGAAAATCTCCTTGCCCTTTCTAAATATTCACTAAATTCCTCCAAATTCCAATTCCAGGTACCAAGATTTCCTTCATAAAGCCCTTACCAAAAATCTTGAAATTTTTGAGCCAAGGATGAAACTTGAACTTAAATACCAAATTCAGACCATCCAAATATCTCTTCCACAAATCCCTAGAAATATAAAAACCTACTATGCTATTCGGGCCACCCCATCTCTTTCTCCCCTTGGGCCCAGCTCCTGCACCCCGCTCCACCTCTCCTCGTGTAAGGCCGCCAGCCCATGGGCTGCACGCCCACGCCAAGCCACGCAGGGCCCATGCGCTTGCCCGCTAAACTACGCACGCCGTTGCCCGCGCACTACTCCTTGCACGCTCACGCGTGACTGAGTGCTGACGGGCTGGGCCCACCCGTCAACTAGCCGTTCTCCTCGTGCCCGCCCACGTGCACCGATCCCTACAGCCATCCCCAACCTCGCCTCCCCATAGCCATGCCCTTCATGTGTTTGAGGAAACACCAAGCTAAAAAAATCACCTCGCCTAAGAAAATATCTTCTCTTCTCGGCGTCCTTCCCACGTGCGGCCATGCCCCCGAGGTCAACCCATCGTCCCGTCATCTTTCCCGCGCCCATCCACCTCTTTTCCCCCTCCGGCCGACACCACCCTCACTATCATGTCCCATCCTTCCAGCTTGGGTTGCCGCATGTGCCATGGGAGCCCTGCAAATATCTCACGCCACCTCCTCTGTTCGTTGTCATCTAGCGCCACCCTTGCCTATAAATTTGAGGGCTCCCCGACTTGCTGACGCCAAGCTCCGCTTCTGCTCCCAAATCAAACCTAAGGCTGAGCTTCACCGCCGCCTATTTCCTTTCCCCGGTGAGCTCTCCGCCCTATTCTTCCCCCCTTTTCTCCCTTTTGTGCAATGCCGCCTCCAGTCTATGCCCTTGCCCGAGCCCCGCCATTGGCGCCTGCATCTCGCTAGCTGCTGCCGCCACGCTCCATCCTCTCTCTCCACCGCCCACTAGTTGCCGTCGCCGGCCGCCATCGTGCCCTCTTCCTCCAATCCGAACAGGCCAACCCGCTCCCCATCCCCTCCGCTGCCACGGCCATGTTCCGCCACCGCCAACTGGCTGCCGTTCGCTGGCTCCCCCTCGGCAGTAGGGATGAAAATGGATCAGATACAGATGGAAACTAGCTCTACTATATTCATTTTCATTTTTTTTTGGAATTGGATTCAGAAACGCCGGATACGAAAATGGAATCGGATATTATCGAATATGGATACGGAGCGAATACGAATTGGAACGAATACGGTAACGAATATTTATCGAAATATAAAAACCCCTCAAACTGAGTTTCTAAAATCAACAAAGAGATATGGCTTGTTATATTTTCTAAAACAATAGATCTCCTAAATTTTAGCTATTAATAATACCACTTTATATGATAACGAGAAACATCCACCAATCCATGTGAACATAATACAAGTCCAAGGACTTAGTTCATCACAAAACAGTGACACTTGACCACACATAACATAACAGTCCACAAACTTGCATTGCACACACATAACAGCCACACTCTCATGAACTAAAATGACATGGTCCACACTCTAGAGTCCAGACTTAGTTCATTACATTACAGTCTACAGAAATAGTTTAGATGCAACTTGGAAATTAAGTTGACAAACATTTCCTTCAAACATCCATTGGCGCTATGTCGTCGTCATTCTCAAAACAATCCATATCATCGTTACTATCACCATCTTCCTCATGATTTATATCCCCAACCTGTAAATAAAAATTTGATCGGATATTAGTGGAAGTATGAAAATCAGCCAAATAATTGCACAAGTTAGTAACAGAAGCACAAACCTAGGTCAGCAAGGTCGCAAAAGTTCGCTCAAGGCTCTCCATGTCCAGCTCATTGATGATAGACCCAACCACATTTTCACCTAAATGTTCATAGTCGCATATAAGATTTAAAAATACAGAAAATGAACACTTAAAGCAATAAAAAAAGGTGTATAGATAGCTCAAGATTACCTTTTCTTGATGTTGTAGTCCAATCTTTGGTGCAAACCAAAGCTTGCACGATTTCAAGATCTAGACAGCTATGGAACGGATCAACAACACGTCCACCAGCACTGAATGTTGATTCTGAAGCTACGGTTGATACTTGAATAGAAAGCACATCATGAGCAAGTCGAGCAAGAATAGGAAGCTCATGTTGCTTGAGTGACCACCAATGCAAAATGTTAAATGTTTTGTTTTTGGTGTCCCATTCCACTAGTGGTTGATCCATGTACACTTACAACTCAGTTTTATTGCCTTTTCCAGGGGCAGTACTGCCACGCAAGTAGTTCACAACATCTGCATCAAGATCATCATCACTCTCCCCATTCATATCCCCATTCACTGAAGAATCCTTCTAGACATTTGTAGCCACTTCATTCTTTGAAGGGGTTGGACTAGACTCATAAGCTTTGAATAACTTGTTGACAACATCCATGAATTTATTAATTTGTTCTGGCGCATTTTGCTTACCATAAATCTTTTTTTGCATAATATTGTACTAGATGTGCCTTGAACCTAGGATCAAGAAAGCAAGCTACAAAAAGAGCTATATTGGACTTCTCCCAATACTTATCATACTTAGCTTTCATTTTAGAGCCCACAGCTGCTATAACTAGATCAGAGCTGATGCACCAATCAACTACTGCAAGCTTAATTTGACAGAATTTACTAAAAATTTCTTTAATCTAGTAGCCTCATCATACATGTAAGTCTCAACAAATGTAGCTCCACTGTCACTATCATTCTTCTTCATATTTAGAAGCTGCTGACCACTTTTGATTTGGTGCTTATTGGCTAAGTGATTCCAAAATACTAATGTGCCCCTGTTGATCTCACAACGAGATTTATAACTACACTTCTTACACTTAGCCCAGAGCTCTAAAGTCTCTGTTCCATCATCTCCTACTTTCTTTGTGGAATACTTCTCAAAGTGCATCCAAACCTCGGAGCTGCACTTCTTTGCTTTTTTTTGCTTGAGGGACATCTGGATCAGTAGCACTACCCTGTGTCAAATCAATTGCAACACCTGGTGCTAGCGCAGTAGCAGTTGGATCAAGCACTTGTTGATTGGTAGCAACTCCTCCTTCCGTCAACTAAGTTGGTTGTGATGTTCGCAAAGCTACTACACTTGTACTGTATACACTTGCACTGTTGCTACTTGCATGTGACGAATCCATCACAACTCACAAATCTACCACATAATAGAAAACAAATCAATGTTGAGCTCCACAACATAAATCAAAACATTTGATATTCAACTAATATCTAAAAAGAGACTGCACAATCCCAATCAACACAGCACTGAGCACATATATAGAGCCATAGAGGAAGAGGAGTAGAGGACTAACCCAAACGTAGAGCCGTAGACGGCGAATCGGCGGCGGCGCGCAGTCGTCAGGTATTCGGCTGTCGTCGGCTCATCATGTGGTCACGGTCGCCGCCTCACGCCTGCAGCACCCGCACCGGCCCCTGGCGCACGCTGCAGTGCCCGCGCGGCCCCGGCCATGCCTGCCCCTGTCCGCGCCTGCCCCTGGGAAACTAAGGCAAGGTTTTGGTCCTCGGGAAAGAACAGGACACGAGTACGTAGACAACTACTACCCAATACTGAAGTACCAAATCACAAGTCACAGCTGAGGAAGCTGAGGTTCACTGTTCATCAAAACCACCAAAAAAATCTTACTCAACTGGAGAGTCGAAATAGGAAGCAAGCAAAACCTCTCCTACAGCAGCCGAAAGATGAACCAACCCCTCTCGTCCTGTCGTCCCCGCAACAGCCCAAAGAACCGATCTTTCTAGAATCCAAACGCGAGCAGAAGCGGTCTAAGGCAAGGCAAGGCAGCCAGCGAAGGTCCTCGCTCCCTACCCTAGCGCACGCCCGTAGGCCGCAGCGCCTGCGCCTGTCCCTAGGCCCTGGCACCGCCACACGCCCACAGGTAGGCCGCAACGCCCGCGCCTACACGCCTGCCGCTGCCCGCCGCCGCACGTCCACGCCTGCCGCCGCCCACCGCCAGAGTCTATCCGATTTAGGGATTGCCTACAGACGTGTGGAATTTTTTTTATTTTTATATTTATTTAATAAAATATTTACAAAACTACATTTTCATTTCAAAAATTTACAAAAATATACTCCCGCCGCCCTTTGGGAGGGCGATATCTCTGAAATCGCCCTCCTAGAGGGCGATTTGATGACGTGGCTGACGGCCGTTGGCCGGCGGCCCCCCGGTCACCCAAAAACCGCCCTCTGGGAGGGCGGTTTTTGGACAGCCAGGGGGCCACCTGCAAAATAGCCACTTTATTTTTTTTCTTTTTTTGATATTTTTTCTCAACTAGAAACTCGAAAATAGCAAAACCTCGTGAAGGTGCAACTCAAACCGATGTAAGATGTGGCCTGTAGAAAATTGTGAGCGCGCTTTAAAAAGCGTGCTGAAACTTCGGACCTCGAAAACTCAATCTTCCCGGCCGGGGGGACCGGATTTTTACAGGCGGACCCCTTGCGACCCTCTCAGAGGGCGGTTTTTGTGTGGCCGGGGGGGCCACCTGCAAAATGGCCGTTTCACAGTATATAGTCCGGACCGTCCAAAAAGGATTCGGACGGTGCGAACTGTACAAATTGCCGTTTCACAGTATATAGTCCGGACCATCCGGACAGGATTCGGACGGTCCGGACTGTACAAATTGCCGTTTCACAGTATATAGTCCGGACCGTCCGAACCGGTTCGGACGGTCCGGACTGTACAAATTGTTGTAACACGCGTTACGTACCTTAAAACAGTCATAACTTTTGCATATGGTCTCGGAATTGGGCAAATAAGTACTTTGCGAACATCTACAAAAAATTTTACATCCACTTCTTCCCCACTTTGTCTGGTTTGTCTGAAAAATTTTTGCGAAATTCGGCCAGGAAGATTGAGTTTTCGAGGTCCGAAGTTTCAGCACGCTTTTTAAAGCGCGCTCACAATTTTCTACAGGCCACATCTTACATCGGTTAGAGTTGCACCTTCACGAGGTTTTGCTATTTTTGAGTTTCTAGTTGAGAAAAAAATATCAAAAAAAGAAAAAAAAATAAAGTGGCTATTTTGCAGGTGGCCCCCTGGCTGTCCAAAAACCGCCCTCCTAGAGGGCGGCAAGGGGGCCGCCTGTAAAATGGCCGGCCCCCGGCCGGATTTTTACAGGCGGCCCCCTTGCCGCCCTCTCAGAGGGCGGTTTTTGGGTGACCGGGGGCCGCCTGCAAAATGGCTGACGGCCGTGGGCCGCCGGCCAACGGCCGTCAGCCACGTCATCAAATCGCCCTCTGGGAGGGCGATTTCAGAGATATCGCCCTCCCAAAGGGCGGCGGGAGTATATTTTTGTAAATTTTTGAAATGAAAATGTAGTTTTGTAAATATTTTATTAAATAAATATAAAAATAAAAAAAATTCCAGACGTGTGTGGCCACTGGTTGCTGCTGTGTGGTGTGGGTCGGGTTAGCCTAATGGGCTGATCTTTTGCTGTTGGGCTAGGCCTTATTTAATATTCGGATATTCGGTAAAAATTCCAAATAGTTTTCAATCGTTTTTCAATTCCTCTGGATATTAGCATTACTGTATCCGTTTTAGTATCCAAAAAAATCCGAATTTGTTTCCATATCTGAAAATTATCCGATCGAGAGTATCCGTATCCGGAAATACATCCGGATAGAGGAAACTATCTAAACCGTTTTCATCCCTCCTCAGCAGCCGCCGACTGTTGATCTCGGCCGGCCGCCTCCTCTAATCTCTCTTCCTTTCTCCCACTGTCCCGAGGGCCTACCCCTCCTTAGTAAATCATGTCCCGCTAACATGTGGGCCCTCTACATAATTAATCAATGATTTGAACGAACCACTTACAGCTAGGTCCCACACCTTAACCACTAATCTGAGGGCCCGTGGTCCACTGACAAGTGGGCCCCATACTAGTAGAGTGCACAGTAACCCGCGCTCCATCCATCCCTCCCATTTCACTGACCGGTGGGCCCACTCTAATTTAAAAACCTAATTCTCCCTTATTTAAAATTTTTATTTCACTTACATAAGGGGCCCCCTCCTTTTCAGCATGGATGACATGTGGGCCTCCATTTATTTTAATCCCAAGTCCGTGACATGTGGCACTCCCATCCCTCTTACATGTGGGCCACACCCCTCAATCTCTCTCTCTCCTTCCACTCAAATATGGGTCCCATCCTTCTCTCTCCCCTGCATGGATGACAGGTGGGCCCACTTTGTCATCCACCATACCCTACTTGCATGTGGACCACCCCCTCTCAGCCCCTCTCTCTCACACTGACACTGGGACCCACTTGTCAGAATATTCTAGAGAATATCCCTTTTTCTAAAATCCAAATAAATCTTTTTCTTTCTCTAGAAAAATCTATAAACTTCAAAAATCCATATCTTTTTATCCATAACTCCGATTGACCCCGTTCAAGTCTTCCAATTTTTCTAAAATTGAGATATGCCTCATGGCACTATTAGTTATTAATAATAGTAATTTTATTTCTAGGTTTTTGTGTGTTTTTCTCTCGTTACGCGTAGTCGACGATGACGAAATTCCTTTCGGACGTTGGATTTTCACAAGATTTGAAAACAAAGTCAGAGGCAAGTCGCTCCTTGACCATATTGTTCCTAAATTGAAAAATGTTTTATTTGCAAAATTGCATCTTAGTGTGTGCACGATAATTTGACTGGCCTTGGTTTGCGTGACGAACCGACGGATCTACCCAGTAGTTGCATGAGACCTGTAGGCCTTGATAACCCTGTTCCTTGGTAGCTCCACACCTCGGTACCTCGGTATTCATGCTCTTTGAGCATGGGTATCGACGATACCACTTCCACCACAATTGCTTGTCGACATGGGAAAATTGGGTTTATAGATCTTTGGAAAACCCGACACTCAGTGTCGGCGAGTTTTGTGAAACAAAAGATGGTTGCGAAAATTCATGACGCAAAGTGATCGCCTTGGTGGGGATGCTTTGTATTCGCATATAAGGACTGATTCCTTGGGGAATTGCACTGATTATAGTACAATGTGACCACACGGGTAGTATGGGACGCCCCTAGCTCAGTATTTAGCCGGAACAAGGTTACCTCGCATGCCAGTAGATGTGGAATGCTGAGATAAGGTGTTTGGGGATATCTCGGGTTCCTGAGTAGAGCAAGGAATGGAAGCTTGCCAAGTACTCGGTCAAGGTGTTTGGGGTATTTGATTAAAGCACGATGCTTAATTGAGATTTGGTTTGACCCGTCTATCGGGCATGAGGTACCCTGGGATGGCTCCTAAAAGGCCTTGTCGCGAACCTCCCCCTCGCGTTGTGTGGGTAAAGCGTACACCTCTGCAGAGTCTTGAACTGTTCGAACAACCGTGCCATGGTCATGGGCGATGTGAAGTGTTCCCTCTAGCGTAAATTTGTTTGCGAATGTTTTGTGAAAGCGGTTTATGGGATTAAGAACCGTTACCACAATCGGCCAGGACGGCTGATGGATGACCATTACATGGTCTGAAACGAGCCTGTGTGGATCGGGATGTCGAATGACATCATATATTAGGCTTCTCGAGTGAAAGTAGTGTATGTTTGAGATGGAGATTATGGATGGCTCGAGGAGCCACAGAATTGGAATATGAGTCGAGATGAGGTCCTCAATAGAATGAAAGTGAAAGGAAAATAATAGAGGAGAAATGAGTTGACGTCCTGGAAAGGATGAAAGTGAAAATAAACTAATAGATGAGGATGGTGTGGAAAGTTTCCTGAGGGCAGACCCACTAAACCACTGTCGTGATCCGATAGGTGGTATAGGAATATATTTGACTAGAAAACTTTAAACAACTAAAATCTGATTCGTCCGCTTGAGTTGTTGCAAAACAATTCGCGGATAGGATCGAGGCCAGAGCCTCCTTCCAGTGACACTAAGACAACTCACACTTAGAGTTTCGAAAATGGTTTCAAAATAAAAAGGTTTGCGACATAAATCCTAGCCTTTTGTTGATAGCCAGCATAACTCACTTTTTTTGTGACTTGCTGAGTACGTATGTACTCAATCTATTTCTATTTTCCCTCCTTCAGGAAGAGTGAAGTTGAAGTGAAGATTAAAGTTTCTTTCCTAATTCTAGCGGTGCCAGGGCAGGGATGTTACATCTAAAATATAAGAGTTATCTCTCTGAGAAAGCTTTTTTCCAACCAACTCATGAAAACCCTCTACCAAGAACCAAGCAGGTTCAAACCTAAAGATAAAACAAATAGATCTCTTATCCTCATCTAAATTGAGAATCAAAGGGGAATGATCAGAACCCACTCTTAGAAGAGAAGTCAGGGAAGCCAGGAGGAAAAAATTTTCCAATCTAAGTTCATCAACACTCTCTCCAGAACAACCCTCACATGATCTAACTGTTTATTTGTCCAAGTGAACTTATTACCACTTCTATATAGCTCTCTCAGATTAAAATGGGCAATAAACCTATTGAACATCTCCATCTTTCTAATATCTATATTAGAGTTTGACTTTTCCTCAATATTTCTATAAAGGTTGAAATCACCTCCAATGATCAAAGCTCTAACACCAGATTCCAGATGGAAAGTAAGTTCATTAAGAAAATAAATCTTTAGATTATTTACCACTGGCACATACACATTGATAATTTCTCAAAGGACTTCATTTCACTTATTTCTTAAAACCTTACTCAAGAAAAATCTACCAACATGAGTATCAATAGAATCAAGAACATTAGAATTAAAACCAATCAATAAACCAAAAGAAGCACCTTTGGAAGCTTTCCAAACCTATTCAAAAGGAACAGAAGGATAGATAGAATCTAACTCCACAGAAGAAAATTTTTCTTTCTTAGTCTCCTAGAGACAAATAATATCCACCTTATTAACTCTAACTATCTCCTTCAATTGGCTCAGCCTAGCATCACCACCCATACCTCTAATATTCCAAAATAAAATATCATTTAGACCTAAATCTTTTTTAGTCAACCCCTTCTTCCCATTCTCAGCTCCTGAATTCAACTCACCCTCTTGCTCAGTAACACAAGATTCTTGTGGTGCCACTGAAGATTTCAACTCTTTTTGTTTTAGCCAGTTCAACTCAGCAATCTTGCCTTGAACAATCTCTTTGGCTCTAATTAAGAAAATATTTGTATTTATTTCAACTTGGGACTGACCTAGATTAATACTAGCAGATCTAGCAATATTACTTAATTCCTCAGAATCAATTAACTGAAAAACATTAAAAGGGTTTGTAGGATTATCTAGTTTGTCAAGATTCTTTTTTTTTAGCCAAGATCTCAGCTCTTAAAGGAATAGGAACAACTGCAGCTTGATCCTTCTGCCTCTTACTTTGTCTAGTAGCTATAACTGGGCCTTTATTCTTAGCTTTACTACCTCCTTAACGGTTCCAACTCTTCTAACTCATCCTCCACTCTAGACCTCTCAATGTCAGAAACAGAGGGAATATCATATTTTTTTAGTTGGGTCTTCCATTTGACTATCCCCTGATTTCTCTAGAGCATCCTCCATCTGAGTTGAGACATTACCATCATACATCTCCTTATCCATTCCATCAATTTCATTCACAGAACAGCCCATATCTTCATTGTACAAATCAAACTGCTCATCCTCTCCCCCATGAAATTTTGTTACAAATAAACTTGTGTCAAGTCTAGGTTGGGGTTGTTATTTTTTCACTCTGTTTCTCCCCTATCCCAATTCTTTAGCTGATTCTGTTGAGTCAAGTGCATGGCTGGAGTTTGTTCTGGTCATGTGGGATTTGAGCTCGTTGTGCACTTCGTCCGCACAGAGCGCGTCGTGCGGCCACGATCCTGGCGTCTGGGATGGCATTCGCTGAGAAGGGATTGTGGCCGCGCATGCCGGGCCATCGTGCCCTCGTTCTGTATTCCTGTAAGGATAAAAGGAAGAAGAAAAAGCTAAAAACGCTGCTCAGTGGTTCACAGCACAAAAACACCTGTGTTCATCGCTGTTGCTCTCTCTCTCTCTCTTGTATCCAAGCTCTCGTATGTGCAGGTTTCAATACAGGCTTTCACCAACAAGTGGTATCAGAGTTCACGGCGACGATCCTGGCAGGATGTCGCACTCGATTTCAAGTGGAGATCAGGGTCATCGTCTGTCTGTCTCGCCGTTGCCCCAGCGTGGGCGGCGCTCTGGCCCCGAACCCGTTGTGGAGCGTGTGATCGAGAAAAGCACTGCGTCCATCGTCTACCCCACGCTCACGCGCACGAACTACATCGAGTGGTACATGGTGATGCGGGTGAACCTCCAGGCGCAGGACTTGTGGGAGGCCATCGACCCTGGCACCGACGACTTCAACGCCAACCGCACTGCTCTCGCCGCCATCCTGCGCACCATCCCACAAGACATGCTGACGTCGCTTGCGTAGAAGGAGATGGCGCGTGAGGCCTGGGAAGCGATCCGCGCAGTCCGCATCAGTGTCCAACGGGTCAAGGAGGCGAACACCCAGAAGCTGCGGTAGGACTTTGCCGCGATCACCTTCAAGGAGGGAGAACGCGTCGAAGATTTTTCTCTGCGCGTCACCGGCCTCGCCAACGAGCTCCGCGTTCTTGGTGATCCGATCACTGACAAGGAGGTGGTGAAGAAGATGTTGGAGGTGGTCCCTGAGCATCTTGAGTAGGTGGCGATCTCTATCGAAACGCTCCTCGAGCTCAGCACCATCTCCATTGAGGAAGCGACGGGGCAGCTGCGCGCCGTCGAGCAGCGCAAGAGGCCGTCCAGCAAGGCGGCCAAGGACGCCGGCGGGCGTCTATACCTCACCGAGGAAGAATGGCTTGCGCATTACAAGGTGCGTGAGAAGGAAAAGACTTCCTCTGGTTTGAGCGGAGGTGGAAGCGGCGGCAGTGGGCGCAACCGGCGACGCGGACGCGGAAAGAACACCGGCGGAGGCGACCCCAACGACTTGGCAGGCCGTGACAGGCCTGGGCCAGGAAGCACTTGCTGAAATTGCGACAAGGCCGGCCATTGGGCCCGCGAGTGCCGTTCCAAGCCCAAGAAAACCGATGAGGCCCACACGGCCCAAGACGAAGAGGCTAGCCTCCTCTTCAGTGATGCGTGCATCGTGGAGTCCACGCCATCCACTCGCCGATCCCCTCCTCCTCCGCCGCCGTGCGACCGCGCTATATCGCTATGCGCTTCTTCCTCGCCCCCACCAGCTCCTCGCGCCCCCGAGCGTCCTCCGCCACCCGCTGCCTTGCGACGCTGCGAGGTAGTCTACCTCGTCGAGGAGAAGGTCCACCTTTAGATCGGGGATGAAGGCCAGAAGAACGACCGCCGGTGGGTGGTTGATACCGGCGCCACCAATCACATGTCCGGCGTTCGGGATGTCTTCTCCAACCTCGACACCGGCGTCAGCGGCTCCATCAAGTTCGGCGACGAGTCACTGGTGCAGATCAAGGGGCACGGGACTATCGTCTTCCACTGCAAGAATGGCAAGCAACGGTCCTTCACCGATGTCTACTTCATCCCCAGGCTACGCACAAACATCATCAGCGTTGGGCAGCTCGATGAGATTGGGTTCGAAGCATTGGTGCGTGGCGGCATCATGCGAGTGCGCGGCGCCAATGGCCGCCTGCTTGCCAGGATCCCGCGCGCCCCTAACCGTCTCTATGTGCTCGACATCACCACCGCACGGTCGGAATGCCTCTCAGCTCAAGGGGTGGATGATGCCTGGAGGTGGAACGCGCGCCTTGGCCACCTCAATTTCCCGGCGCTACAAAAGTTGGCGCGTGAAGGCTGGGTGCGTGGAATGCCGGACATCAAGCAGCCCGGGCAACCATGTGAGGGATGTCTCGTCGGGAAGCAGCGTCGGTCCTCCTTCCCTACTCAGGGGCAGATGCGCACATCCCGCTCATTGGAGTTGGTCCACAGGGACCTTTGTGGGCCAACCACGCCGGCGACGCCCAGTGGTAAGAAATTTTTTCTGCTCATGGTGGATGATTACAGCAGGTACATGTGGATGGAACTTCTCCCTTCCAAGGACTGTGTCACAGCCCTAAATCTAATTTTTAGGTAATTAGTGTTATGCCCTGCTGTCATTAAGATGCATAGTTCAAATTGTTGTATTATCACTTCTTGCAAAATAAAGTTTACAACAATTAAACCCTCCAAAAATCGAACCCTAATCGGCAAGAACAAAACTCTACCAAAAAGTGTATCAAGTTGAACAGAAACATATATGGGAAATAATTTATTCAAATATTAGTTTAGTTATCATGAATCAATATAATTTTTCCAGAATTTATTTCATCAGTCTAGACCTCTTAAAAATTCAAACAAGCTCCAGCCTGGAACCTTTCCCTTGACCTATGCCTTTGTACGGTCTAAGGATTTTTCTAAATATGTTTGGTTGCACAGAAAATCATGGAAAAATTCATGTAAGCACTATCTCACCTAATTAATCCACTGTAAATTTTACATAATTTTATCACTTCAATAAATGCTTCAATGAAATTCCTCCAACCAGCAAAACTAGGAAGCTAGCTGAAATAAATTGGTTTGCTTCTAAAATTCACCAAATAAAAATGAAGATTAATTAGGTAGTGAAATTCTTCCAGCAGGTGTGTCAGCAAGAACACTACCACCAGTATTTTTGGCTCAATTTATTTCCCAAATAAGTCACATAAAATAATAGAAGCAAAGCCCTAGGGACACAAATCAAACTGCAGAAAAACTGGATCAGTAACCCCACTTTGCAATTTCACCAAAGGCAAACCAGACCACGAAATTTGGTCAGCAGGTTAAACACATCTTCCTCTAACTCCAATAATTTTCCCATAATTTATATCCCTTATTAACCTGCTGAAATCACGGATGCAAGACAGCTGTCCATACAGCTCACAACACTTAGTCTCTAGAGATTTCTCCTCTCTCAAGTCACTGACCAGTGGGACCCACAAGACCTGGCCCACTTGTAAGCTATAGCACAGCCTGGGACAGTGTGTTGCACCAAGGTTTTCACCCACACCTCTCTCTTCTTCCTAGGAATTCACTTCTAGGGCCCACAAGTCATAGACTAGACTTAGCCAAAGATGTGTAGAAAAATGTAGTCTTACATGTGGGACCCACCCTGGGCACTGTTGAACCGGAGCAACTCAGCACTGCATGTCCAACGTGTCAGTAGCTCATCGTTCTTCTCCCTCACAGCACACACAGAGAGACCTAGATGAGCTCAAACCTTGGAGACCTCGACCATTTCGCCTCTAATCTCGCCAGCAGAACCTCCTCCTCATCCTCTTCACGTTCCCACCGAGAAAACCGACGGAGACACCAAGGATTGCCGCCGGCAAGCCCATCTGCTCCTCTGCCGGCAGTGCTCGATCGGTTCCGAGCCAACGCCGGTGAGCTCCATCCTTTCTAAACCTCCAGAACATGATCTGCAACTCCTAATCGTTCCATTTTCGCGTTACCTTGCCCTAGGAACCGTCGGCCGAAGCAGCCGCGTCGCCGCCGTGTTCTGTCTCTGTGCTCCAGCGCCGCCGCCAGCGTCGCCTCCCTGTTCTGGCCGGCACAGTAGGTCACCGCCCGAGCCACTGCGCCAACACTGTCGCCCTGCCTCCAGGAGACCACCGACCAGAGGATTTGCGCTGCGAAGTCCCGAGCAAGGAGATCGGCCGTCATCTTCTTCCTCTCCAGCCGTCCGCCGCCGCCGTCGTTTCACCTCAACCAGTGAGCCATCTTCCGATCCCTCGCTCTCTCACCATCCCTAGGAGGTCCCTAACGTTATAGACATCTTACTTTGGTCTCAGGTCAACCGAATCAAGCCACCGCCATCGCTCAGTGGTTTTTCGCCACGCCGGACCATCCTCTCCTAGACCGGACGGTCCGTTCCATTGTCTCATTCGCCCTGCTCTGCTCTGTCTCTATGGCACACTAGCCCCACCTGTAAGAGAGAAAGAGAGACAAAGAAGATCCGAGAAAAACAAATATTGATTTATTTTGTAACTGAAAAATAGGTAAACTTCAAAAATACATAAGAAATTCATCTTAGCACATTTTTGAGTGAAACCAATTTTTTTAGTTCTGTAATTTTGTGAACTTTAATGCTGTGAGATAAAATAATACCACTTCTATACAGAAAATATCCATAAAATAATATAAAACGAAAGTAACTTATTTTGTGCTTAAGAACTTGGAATATTTCTAAAAAATCCATTATAACTCCTTTTGGGGTGAACCAAATTTCTATAGATTCATAAAAATATTCTCTTTAATTTTATAAAATAAAAGGTGACAACTTCTATGTAGGATTTTTCTCTAAAAATGGAGACATCTTTTATATACCTCTTTATAACCTAGAAATTTATAAATTCTAGAAAATTCATCCAAATTGCTAAAAATGTGAAACCACTTTTGGTTAACTCATAAAATTGTAACCTTTCTGTGGATAATTTGTATTGGACAAAACTACCTCCCAAAATAGGCCTAAGTATTTTTCTAACCTTTCTCTTGATAAACTTGTAAAATTCACAACTAAATCATTTTAAATCAAAATCCAGTGAACCAAATTTGTTAGAACCAGTAGGTTATGCTCTTTTATATAATAATACTTGCCTTCTTGAAATCTTAATATAAAATGTCAGTCAAATATAATAACTTAAGGTTACAATATAAATAATTACAAAACTGCCATTTTCAGCCTTTTCATATTGTTATTTTTGTAACTCATAAACCGTAAAAGATTTTGAGATGATTATTTCACTAAAATTCACTTTAGAATGTGGCCTACCTACTGTATTTATCTCAGAATTTATTGATCATTTTTGCATAGACATATTTAATTTCTTCTTATTTGCATATTCGCCTTTTATCGATAGATTCAGACAATTCGGAGTACGTGGAGCAAGAACCAGAGGTTGAGAGTGACCACTCGCTGCAGCAAGGCAAGCCTATAAACAAGCTACTAAGCAAGCATCTAATCATATTGACCCCATATTTTCAATAAATTGATTTGTTTATGAAGGAAATATCTATATGCATGTTTCGGTCTTATTAAAATGGGAAAAACGGGTAGAGTTTATATTACCCAATTGAATGCATTTCCGTCCTTGGTTATTGATTCCATATTTATACCTTGTCACCCCTGGTTAAGGACTTTGGGATACTTTTATTTTACCGAATGCTTAGCCATGCTTATTTCTAGACTTAGAGAAATCCGATAGATGGAGCTATCGGTTCAAAACTAGTCAATGCGAATGGATGGGTTAAAATCTGAAAAGAATAACTTCTGATTTATGATTAAGAATATGTTTGACTTGGACGGATGATAGGGCGATAAAGGGATGGTGTTTCCCCGATGCACGTAGCTCCGTCTAGGTTGTTAAGGATCGAACATGTTGACGTCTATTCAAGCACCTTACGTACTTCCACACGCCGGGAATGGGACGGCTTAACTCAATAGCACGGGAGGTTGTGACCATCTACGCCCGTCCGTCAGTCGTGAGGGGAGACCTTTGGAGGACCTCATTGCGAGCCTGCACTTGGCCGGAGGTGCCTCCCATGACGGTGAGCCCGCCTTAGTTGCCACGCACGCACGCAACTAAGTCGTCGGGGGCCTAGACGTGGTTTAGGTGGTTGGGGCTAAGCGTGCAAAAGGTTCTGTTGTGACCTCTAGTCCGCACTCAATGTGTAGAGTGTGGGTACCGACGGGTACAGATCAAACTAGAGTGTAGCCGTTTGGCTTCTATCACATCGTGTGGGTAAAGATGTACACCTCTGATCAGAGTAAGAACTATTCGAATAGCCGTGTCCATGGTTACGGACGACCGCTTGATGTGTTCCTCAGTCATGTTAGCATCAAACTTGGGATATGTGGAGGTGGAATTATGTTGTTATATCATGACTTAGGATAGTCATGAATGGATGGGTTTATATAAAAGGTTTTAATGATAAATATGATTTGGTTTTAGTCATGGATAATGATATGCTTGTGGAGCATAATTGTTTGGGCAATGGTGGCCCATGGATGATGATTAGAGCATGGTTTGTGCTCACTTTTAATTACATTTCAGAACTATAAGCTTGCTGTCCTAAATTTTCAGATTGCTATATTTTGCAAATGCTTATGTTTTAAATGTAGTACTTGCTCAATAAAATCAGCTTTATTCAAAATCAGATCGACATAGCCATACTCCTTGATGTAGAGACTAGCATTACTCCTTTGAACTATTATTATTGTATAAGTCTAGCTGAGTACTTGTGTACTCACGCTGCATCCTTTAGGTGAGGACAACGACGACACTGGTGTGGTCTACTATTATCTCGCCAAGGGTGGCGAGGATAATATGTAGTCGAAGTTAAGCTCTATCCCCAGTCAGTTGCCTTGTGGTTGGGTATGGCACCACTGGTCTTATCCTTTATGTTGATATTCCGCTGCTATCTTTTGCGCTACTCTGTGATGTATCAGGGTGTGTAAACTCTCTATGTAATATTTATAACCCTGCTGCTCGTTTATCCATATTTAGAGTACTTGTGATGTTTATCAATTGCTTGCGATAAAAGTGTGAGGCTAGTCGCTTTCCTAGGGACTAGCTGAACATGAGTATGAGTTGTGTAGAATTGAGATGGTTGGGGGATAGCTATTGTGGTTTGAGTCCTCTGGGATACGTATCGTGTTTGGTCGCCACCATCGAGTGGTTTGACGGGCGTATGACGAGGAGGACTGGCAAGCTATCCTTATGATTATCTCTTTTGTACACTTCTCGGCATTTTGGATTTGTATTATGAATGGGTAAATATTATGGCAAGGCTGCGATGAGGATGGATGGTTACTGTACTTAATGGGTTTTTATTTGAGACCCCATCCACCTAGATATTTCGCGTTGTCATACTAGTTACTCTCCATAATGCACTTCCGAGGTGCCCACAGATTGCGCGCCGGCGGCCATCAATCGCATCCGGGCAGCATCGGAGGCCCAGTCTGGCACCAAGCTGAGCTCCCTCCGCACTGATCGTGGAGGGGGGGAGTTCACCTCGGCCGACTTCACTAAGCACTATGCCACCATAGGAGTTTGTCGCCAACTAACCGCACCATACTCGCCACAGCAGAATGGTGTAGTGGAGCGGCGGAATCAAACCGTCGTGGGCGCTGCTCGAAGCATGCTCAAGGCGAAGGGCCTCCCCGGATACTTTTTGGGGGAGGCAGTGGCGACGGCGGTGTATCTCCTCACCGCTCGCCAACAAAGAGCGTGGAGGGGATGACCCCGTTTGAGGCCTGGTATGGGAAGAAGCCGGCTGTCCACCATCTCCGCACCTTCGACTGCGTCGTCTACATCAAGAACACGGCGCCCCACCTCAAGAAACTCGACGACAGGAGCACGAAGATGATCTTCGTTGGGTACGAGCCGGGGACAAAGGCGTATCGTGCCTACGCATCACGCGAGACATCAACACGAGGCCTGATTTGGCCTACTCTGTCAATTATGTGAGCCGCTTCATGGCAGAACCTCGTGAAGACCACCTCGCTGCAGTCAAGCACATATTGCGGTAGTGGCAGGAACGCGAGACTTCGGTGTGCTCTATGCAAGTGGCAAGCCAGGGGAGTTGAAACTAACGGGGTACATCGACAGTGACATGGCTGGCGACATCGACGACCGCAAAAGCACAACTGGCGTGCTGTTCTTCCTCGCGTGAAGCCCCATCACCTGGCAATCACAGAAGAAAGAAGGTGGTGGCGCTTTGTGTCCTGTGAAGCTGAATACGTGGCGGCAACAACGGGTGCATGTCGAGGCGTCTGGCTGGAGGGTTTGCTTGGAGAAATTCTTGGAGCAACAGCTGGGACGCCAATCCTGAAGGTGGACAACAAGTCTGCCATCGCACTCACCAAGAACCCAGTCCATCATGATCGAAGTAAGCACATTCAAACTTGGTATCATTATATTCGTGAGTGTGTGGAGGCTGGGAAGATTGACATCGCCTACGCAAGTTCAACGGAGCAACTCGACGATTTGCTAACCAAGCCGCTCGCACAAGTCCGGTTTCAAGAACTGCGAGAGCTCGTCAATGTCAATGACATCAAGCGGTGGCGACACAAGGTTTAGGGGGAGATTTGTTATAAATAAACTTGTGTCAAGTCTAGGTTGGTGTTGTTATTTTTTCACTCTGTTTCTCCCCTATCCCGATTCTTTAGCTGATTTTGTTGAGTCAAGCGCATGGCTGGAGTTTGTTCTGGTCATGTGGGATTTGAGCTCGTCGTGCGCTTTGTTCGCACAGAGCACGTCGTGCGGCCACGATCCTAGTGTCTGGGATGGCATTCGCTGAGAAGGGATTGTGGCCGCGCATGCCGGGCCATCGTGCCCTCGTTCTGTATTCCTGTAAGGATAAAAGGAAGAAGAAAAAGCTGAAAACGTTGCTCAGTGGTTCGCAGCACAAAAACACCTGTGTTCATCGCTGTTGCTCTCTCTCTCTCTCTTGTGTCCAAGCTCTCGTGTGTGCAGGTTTCAATACAGGCTTTCACCAACAAATTTATCGAATTTTTTTTATTTTTATATTTTTTTAATAAAATATTTACAAAAGTATACCTTCATTTCAAAAATTTACAAAAATATACTCCCAACGCCCTCTGGGAGGGTATTTTTTAAAATCGCCCTCCCAGAGGGCGATTTAATGACTGCTGGCAGTACTTTTCAGGCGGCTAGGGGCTGCCTGCAAAAATGGCCACTTTTTTTTTTTCTTTTTTTGATATTTTTTCTCAACTAAGAACTCAAGAATAGCAAAACCTCGTGAAGGTGCAACTCAAACCGATGTAAGATGTGGCCTGTAGAAAATTGTGAGCATGCTTTAAAAACCGTGCTGAAACTTCGGAGCTCGAAAACTCAATCTTCCCGGCCGAATTTTGCAAAAATTTTTTGAGACAAACCCAATAAATTCAAGAAGAAGCGGATGTAAAATTTTCTATAGATGTCCGCAGAGTACCTATTTGCTCGATTCCGAGACCGTATGTGAAAGTTATAACTGTTTTAAGATAGGTAGCGCGCATTAGGGAGAATAGGCACAACTTTCAAGCGGTTCCTGTATGCGATCGGGTCTGACCGGCGTTGAGGCCTGGGCGGTCCGACCGCCACCCCTAGAACTGCTAGGCGGTTCTATACCGCCCCCATTTTGCAGGCGGCCCCTGGTTGCCCAAAAACGTCCTCCCGAGAGGCAAGATGGCCACCTGCAAAATAGCCGACCCATGGACCAGCCTTTTAAAAAAGCAGGCGGCCCCCTGCGCCGCCCAAAAAACCAGGGCGGCATAGGGGCCTGCAAAGTACAGGCGGCCCCCTGTCCGGAGGGCGGTGTTTGGGCCCAGAAGGCCGCCTGACCGTCCAACGGCCGTCAGCCACGTCATAAAATCGTCCTATGGGAGGACGATTTTTCAGAGCGGTAGGGATATATTTTTGTAAATTTTTGAAACTCGAAAATGACTTTGTAAATATTTTATTAAATAAATATAAAAATAAAAAAATTCCAAATTTATCTAGATCAGTATCCATTATCTCACTTAGCTCCAAATTTGCCTAGGCACTTAGAGGTAACTCTACCTCTTGTGCTTTCTGGGAGCAAAGATTGCCACTTTTTTCAGACAGAGGATCAACTCCTCCGGTGTCATCTCCCCAAGCGTTGGTTGCCGCCTGGGCTGCTGCTCCTCGCCGCCAGAAGCCCCCGGGGACGCCTGCTCTCCTCGAATTCTTGCCACACCTTTTCCACCGTCTTGGCGTTGAGCGTGCGCGGCCGGGTGAGCGACCCTTGCCTCCGCAGCCCTCCTTCCGCGCCGAGGCCAAAGGCGGCGACGGCGACCCAAGCGGCCCACCTGGAAGGCTGCATCCTGCCCCCCCCGGGGGTGTGCGGCGGGGCGGATGAAGGCAACAAGCAGCGCGTTGGCGGGGGAGGAGGCGGAGCGCACGGCAACGAAGAAGGGGCCAGTCTTGGCTATGACCCTCTTCAGGCCACCATGCCGTGCCCCAGAAGAAGTGACAACACCAGCGACGCGCACTCCCACCACTCTCTTGCGAGCAGCGCCTCCGCCGAGCCGCTGTCCTCCTCCTCCTCCCTCTCGGAGACCTGCGATAGGAGGGGTTCCTCGCCTGGGCCGTCGACAAGCACTCGACGTCGGTGCCCGTGCCGACGCGGTCGACCGTGTCCGCCTGGGAGGGCGTCGTCCACAGCGGGACGGGTTCCTTGCCGCCCGCCCCGTGCCTGGGCCGTCGTCGACGTAGCACTCTACATCAGTGCTGGTGCCGACGCAGTCGACGGTGTCCGACGGGGAAGGCGGCGTCTCGCGGCGCGCGGCGGCCGCGAGTTGTGGTAGACGGCCGCGGTCCACCGCGCGCGAGAATCGCAGCAGTGGAGTTGCTCGGTTTGTCCTGGGACTAGAAGGAGGGAGCGGCGGGAAGACGAGCAGGCGGAGGGCCACAACATTTCCTTGCCCGGCTCGCGGCACTAAGGCGGGCCGCGGGCGGTGGGTGTAAGTTTCACGTGACCTCGACCTCCACCGCCGGCCGCCGGCGGGTGACCTGGACTTCCGGCCGCCGCCGCATGACCTGGATCTCCGCCGCAGTGGCTGGTGAGGGATCGGAGAGGAGTGAGGAGCGATTTATCTGGAGTATATTTTAAGTGCTTTTGCAAAAAAAAAAAAATCCCTCAAACTTCATATATCACAACGAATCCACCGCGGCGATCTTTTACCGTCGAACCGCGATCCGACGGCTGCGGGAGGGGGGCAATCCCTGGAATCACACTGCGCCACGTGGCGGGGCTGCCCGCCTGAGAACTTGGCCAGAATTCGCATTATAAAGATAAAGATACCTTCTCCTTCTCTGAGAACAGCCATGGCGGCGTGTGCAAAGAACTAGATTCTGCGGGGCGCCGGATTCCATGGACTCGTATCATGTAAAGATCGAGGCCCTAGCGTACGTTGATGCAAGCCCAAGCTTTCTGCAGTTCTTTTGAGTACAGTGTTTGGTGGGGAACCTTCTATCCTATCTACAATGTACATGTGATCACGTACTTTAGTAGCCTTTATTGTTCCTTGTGAAAAAATGAAGACCTGTTCTTGTTTTGAGAGAAAAAAGATATGTTTGTTCTGTCGTTGCGATATTCTCATTTATTTTGTCTCTTCTCTCGTTTTCCTTTAGTTTTGTACTAATATGGATGAGTATAAACGATTTGGAACTAATTTGCATCCCTTTGAAATGGAGGATTGTCGTAGAAATTTTGGAGAATTCAACTTTCTAAAGAATTTTTCCTATATAACCATTTGATTCATAGGAAATAAAAGGAATTTTTCCATAGGATTGCATTTCCATTACTCAATTTCATAGGAAAATAAGCAAGAGGTCCAACCTCTTGAAAACTTTTCTTTTTCCTTTGTTTCATGTGATGCTATCAAAGGGCTTCTCTTCTTATTTAGTGTGTTTTCTATTCCTAAAGGATTAGAGAGACGTACTATTTCTATTCCTATAGAATTAGACAAACATTCTACTTTAATTCCTGCATTTTTTTCTTATTCCTGTGTTTTTCCTGTTCTACATTTTAAAGAGGGCATCGGTGTGTTCAACTGTTCACAAAAAATTGCATATCCTCTTTTTTTCCAAGCACCAACATGTCTGTCTGTAATTCCCATTGTCGGTCAAGCGTTTTCTCAGAAAGCGCAACACAGAATCAAGCAGTATTGTATATCTATAGTCTATACATATAATAGAACTACAAAAGTAGTACACAAGCATGTGTATGAATAAATCTACACAAGCATCTGTACAAGTAACATTCTAACTTGTATTTGAATCGATCACCATGGATTGTGTATACTATGTCTTCAATTTTTTCCTTGTAGATCAGGAATCAAATTGTAAATTAAGATGATCAATGGCCAGCAAAACATGCTATCCATGCAGGTCAAACGTTTTTTCGACCTGTTGCGTCTGATTGCTGAAACAATTTCCACCCTGTTGAGTTCAATGATGTCATGTCAGGCTGCCGGTAAGTACAACAGAAGCCTGTGTTATTGCCCTGGCGACTCTGTGAATCTCGTGCTGTACAAACTTCCATGATTCAGTAGTGTTGTCGCTCTTCGCACTAGCTATGGCATTGCCTACACCGGGATAAGATGCACTTTCCCAATCATTCTGTTCTGAGGGTCCATAGACCTGTGAAAGGCAACAGTCGCCAATCAGTTCAAATACAAACTGCAATCTGCAAACCGTGATGTCGTTGCTGTAATTCAAAATAAGAAACAAAGTAAATTGAATTCACTCACCAGATGTTTGAACCACTCTTGCTTGAAGAGGCCTTCCCTGTTAGTAAATGCCCGTTCTGCCTGCATAAGCCGGTCATTGAGCGCCCGTATTTTCAGTGAATCCTTGCTCAGCTGGTTGCTTAACAATTGCCTTTGAAATTCCTAAGAAGTGTCATTCCTCTTAGTCATGATGAAAACCTGACCTGAAAGGCTGTCTGGAAGAGCAGAAGTTCTGAATGTACATTTACCTTTCTCTCTCCATTTACTTTGGTAGCTGCCGTTTTCAGAGCTTTGATTGCATTGTACAGTGGAGAGCAACTGATAGCCGTTCCCCTAACTTCATTCTCTACTACCTTTGTATATGCCTGCGATAAACACAATCATAATCACGTAATGATTTCAGTCACAGCAAAGGGAAATCAACAGGGTTCCTCTCTATGCATTGGCTTTGCTAGCCTGGAAATGCCGTCGCAATCTACGGATACTACTGGAAATATGGTGATAATACCTCAAGTTCAATTGTGTAGGACATATAATTGAAGGGCAGGATCTCTTCGTCGGCAAGCCTCAAAGCCATCATTCCCCAGATGCTAGCAGCTGCAATGTGAAAATGTCGCTCATCATGTTTAGTTGCAGCGAGTGATAGTACCAACAGCCTGCAGAAAACACAGGGAAGCACCTGCAGCATGCCTACGGAACCCAGGATCTCCGAATTTCTCCATCCATACAAAGTCATCGTATAAAGAATGATATACGGGATAGCCTGGTCCTGCAAAGGCCAAGGCACACCAAGCAAAATCCATTAAAAATATAGAAGTGGAAATCCAGTTAAAAGATGGCTCGTTAGAATATGGAACATGAGGAGCCTTGCCTTCTCCAAAAACCATGCTGGTTGAAGGAATACCAACGTGTTGGACGAAAGCTGAAAAATCTGATCCACCATCCCCTAGCCGTCCAATCTTTTATGCAGGAGCAGGTGATCAGCAATGATGTTAAATTTCTTCGAAATGAAAAATGTACAGCTGAGTCGTAACTTGGAACCAGTGTTTTCCCTGACGCAAGGGCGGTGGTATCGCACCTGGAGTAAGCGCGATAACCATGACAAATCATACAAAATTTATTAACATTTAAATTATTTTTTAAATTTGTTTGAATTTATTGAGGATATCGTGGTATTATCGTTATCGTACCCCGACAATAAACATAGTTACCGTGGTAACCGTCGGTTTTAGAGATCTGTTTGGAACTTGGAAGTACTAATATAACTATTCAGTTTCTAATATACATCATCTTACAACTCACCAAGGGAGAAATGTTGGATTTGACCCACGAATCGTACACAGTCTGAGATGAATTGTCAGGATCTTGAACCTTCATGAATGGATAAAGTGCATTTATAGTTATTAGAAATCACAACCAAGGAAACGTTATAAAAGTAAAAATGTCTCACTAGTGTTTGAAAAATAATGTTGAAACACCCATTATTGACTATTACTATAGTGAATATATCCTATGCACACAAACTTTACATGCACATATCGTACACACCAACTAATAAATATCATAAAAAATTTTAGAAAAATTTGTACATATACTTCGAATAATATTACACTTATGTATAAAGTCTTGTCTTCAAATTTATTATATTTTAGCCGTAACAAAAAAAAATCGAAAAGTTTTAAGAGTATAGATTTATCAGAATTTTGTTTTTTTTATTGCTCTTTATGTATAATGAATTTAAAGATAAGACTTTATATATAGGTATAGTATTATTAGAAGTACGTGTATAAATTTTTCTAAAATTTTCAGTTATATTTGTTAGTTGGTGTGCACGGAAAATCATGTGTATATATGATATGTTCCTATTACTGTAAAATCAAAAGAAAAGGCAATAAAGCTCTGGCAGTTTTTTTTTCTCTTTTCCCCGAAAATGTCAGCATGACATCTTTTCAGGAATGACGTACTCACCGATTTCATTGTTTCCTGAAATAGCTCGTCAAGTTGGGGAGTTGCAGCGGGACGAAATACCGGGCCAACTACGGAAACGTCAACATTAAGATAAGCAACAGCTCTCGAGGAAAGCATCTCCCTGTTTTCTTCAACCCATTCAGTTGATCCTGTCTGCATATATGTAAGTTGTGGTCAGCATTCTAGTTGCTCTTACTCTGGTTAAGTCTGTACATATAGGGCAGAGAGTCTGGGAGAGAGACAGACAGATATTTACCAGTCCATACTCTTCTGCATCCCAGCTGCACAAGATTATAGTTCTTCTAGGTCCCCATCCTTGCTTTTGCAGCACCGAAAGCCTTTGAGCTAGCTGGACAACAGGTAACAACAAGTCAAGATGCAGAATTGCACATACGATCTTGTTCTGACTGGTCAGTCACAGCATTATAAAACGGTGTTTTGGCCCAGCAAAGTTACGAGAAAGAATTTTGTACCCAAAAATTACCTCGATCATAGCTGCCGTTCCGCTGTTGGGGTCTGATGCTCCAAACGTCCAGGCATCACGATGGTTACCAAGGATAACATATCTGCATCACAAAAAGGGTCAAATTCAGTTAAGTCACAACCTAAGTTCAGCTCTGATTTCGATTTGTGTGGTAGTGCCTAGCCTTTCTGCAGACTGACACATCTCTAATGATGCTGCTTTAAACCACGTTTCTTTGATTTATTCTTTTACTACAGCTATGAGAACTGGATCTAATTGTTCGTTAAATCATTATCTAAAATAAAAGAATTGTTCGCTAAATAGGTTGAGCAAATAAAGAAGAAAAGAAAATTGTGTTTGACTTTCGAGCTTTGCATTTTCTTCTATCGTGTTAGATTTTCAGAGCTTTGCTGCATCGAAGGTCGGAAATCAAACACTGCACTAAACCAAGCCACTTCAACGTGCTACTAAGTTTGACTAATTAGTTAGCTACATGACTTTTTAAAAACGAAAAATGTGTGGCTGTATTACTTTCTGAAGTATGTGGGATATTAATATGATAGCAACAGAAGATTGTGAACAGTTACATCGAAATATAAAATGAGCCATGGATAGCTTGCCAAGATAATATTTTTTTTTATCTAAGAATCTGTTGAAATGCAGAAAAAATGTCAAGGACTTCCACTATCCAAAATATCCACTGTCAAGGGCTATAAATTATACATGAATATTGGACTAGAAAAACATTCTCGGCAATAAGCAGATGAAATTTTGTGGCAAATATAGACATGTAAAAGTACCACGGTTGTGCAAAGTATTCGGTCAATTGTAGTGCACATGACAGTATGACACTAGTTTTGAGTATTCATAAATGTCAATGAATGGTCCAAAAGCAGTGCACGGCAATGTCCAAGCGGGATGCATGTGTTAACTGCCAGCACAGGTTGTGAATGAAAATCTGAAGCAGAAGTTGCAATACAAATAACTTGTGACTGAAGCTAGTTACTAGAGAATCTGATGCAATGTCAGATAGAGTTACCTGTCCGGCTCCTCTTCACCTTCGATCACCGCGAAGACATTCTCGATGGTGGCCATCGTATCATTCCCCTGCAACAGAAACCATTGGCTCATTGGCTGCAACCCACGACGGAGTATTAAATTTCAGTGACCGAGACAAAGAGACTCGAATTTTGCTTACGGTATACGTTAGGTTCAGGATCGCCGGGCCAGGGCCGAGGCGGTACCCTGGGCTGCCCTCACGGCCCTGCCAGTCCGCCGGCGCCACGTCGCCGCCCAGCGCGCGGTGGATCTCCTCCGCGTCACGCGCAGACACCGGCAGCGCCGGGATCCCCGGCATGTCGTCGGTGGCCATCGCCTCCTCCAAGCTCATGCGCTCGCACCCCTCCGACGATGCCCACATCGGTGTCGTCGGGTCGCCCACGCCCCGGAACAGGCTGCCCACCTGCACGCCGGTCGGTGGCAGCCACCGCGAGTTGGGGAACCACGCCTCCCCGGGGGCTCCGCCGTACTGCAGAGGGTCGGTGTACACCACCGCGGCCGCGGCGCCCGCCACGCGCGCGTTGTGCACGATGTCCTCGCAGTGGATCCTCCCGTACCGCGTGAGCGCCACCTTGCCCGCGACGTCGACGCCGCGGGAGGCGAGGTAGGCGAAGTCCTCCTCGCGGCCGTAGTTGGCGTACACGGCCTCGGCCGACACCGACCCGGAGGCGGAGTAGGCGTAGAACGTTGGTATCACCTCCGCCGTCGCGGACGCGTAGGGGTCGTTCGGGTACGTCTCCTGCGACAGGGCGAAGTTCGCGGTGGTGGCGCGGCCCGGGACAGTGAGGGAGAGGGAGCGCTCGACCGGGTATGAGAGTAGGACGGAGTACGGCGTGATGTGCACCGGGATGGAGAGGGACGAGAACGTATCGCGGACGTAGGCGGCGGTGAGCGAATTGGCCCTGGTGCCCGCGACGTGGGGGTGAAGCGTGAGCGCGCGGAGGTGGAGCGCGGCGGTGTCGTTGGAGGCGAGGGATAGGAACAAGCTGCCGTAGTTCGGCAGCGGCCTCGGCGCCGGCGCTGAGTGGACTACTAGGAGGAGCAGCGAGAGGGAGGCGCCGAGGGCGGCGAGGGTGGAGGAGACGACGCAGAGGAGCCGGCGCAGGGTGGTAGGTTTGGTCGGCGGCGGCGGCAAGGGAGAGAGGAGGAGGGAGGTGGAGTCGAGCCGGGACATGGCGCGCAGCGCGGGGGTGGTGCGCGCGGAAGGAAGAGGAGCCGAGCAGAGTGGGGTGCTCTGCTTTGAACTCTGGTTCGTTGCTTCCGTGAGGCGGGAGCGCTGTTTCTTAATCAGCGGAGAAACAACGTGCTGCGCGGTGACAACTGACCAGTCACCAGCGGACCAGTTCAGTTGCAAGCTGGATACTGCATTGGGAGGCCCGTTCGTTCCAGCTGATTTAGCTGACTCCTTCGGATGTCTGTGCATGTTTTTCAAACAGATATAATGTATAAAAAAATTATATAAATTCATCTTTTAAGCCTATAATAATTAATACTTAAATATATATACGCTAATAATTTAGCTCATACATGGCTTTTGAGCTTGTTCAAATAGCCATTTCAAACGGAGGTGATGCGACCACGGCACGTCGGCACACGCCGCAACAACGTCTCGGATTAAGACCGTGTGAGGCTGGAGAGGATCTTGCCGCTTTGCGAAGGAGCGAATAGTAGGTCTCATCTCAGGTACTCGTACTCGCTCGGGTTCGCTGTTTCAGCCACTCCGTCACAACTCACAACGTGCGCCACAGTTGAGTACGCCGACTTTGCCGCTCGTATGACGTCGCGGTGACCAGCTCCAGCTCAGACATGTTCGTTTCCTAATAAGATATGCTCGCGTGTGTAGCGCATGGTCTCACGCTACCCGCTAGTATGATGGTGATGTACTGAGTAGCGCAATTACAAGGGATCAATAATTGATGGGCTGTAGGCAAAGCCAACAATTTTATGATGTCGACGGCGAGGAAATAGATTTTAATTTCTCGAGGAGATGTTCCTTTGTATATTTTTTTCTTATAAATTCAATGCAAATACAATAATTGTTAATAATATATTCTCCTTCCGTTTGAACACGTACTTATTTTCCACAAAGTCAATATTTAAAAATTTTGACTAATAATTAAACTAAAATTATATGCTTTTAATATAATGTATGTAGTATCACTAGATTAGTATTTAATAATATTTTTATATGATATTAATTATTTGGTTGTTGATGATATATTATAAAAGAAATAAATGATCAAATTATAATGTTGGAGATTGTGTAAAAACCTAACACGTCTTATATTTTTAAATGTAGAGAGTACTCCCTTAAAAGAAATGATGGTGGCAGTGAATCTATCTGCCACCCCACCTATTCCTATTATAAATATTGTAAATTACCACTTGAACTTTTTAATATTAATATTAAGAATTAATCAAATTTAAATGGATAGTCACATATAAATATAAAATCAAATTAAGGTAAACATTCTCTGTAAAAAATATGTGATATTTATTTACTTTAGATAATATATTTTCTTTTATTTGTAGCAAAGCACAGGCATTCAGCAAGTTCTAAAAAAAATAATAACATAGAGTGAAAAATAAAGTTCAAACAATATCAACATATTGAGAGAGAAAAAAAGACATTCAGGTTTAAATACTTCAAGTATAGTTTATTCATTGGGTTTGTCTTGATATGTGAATTGAGTTTAGACTTAAAGATATTTTTATGTCTATTTATATGATATTTGAAGAGACAACCTCGAGAAATTAAAAGATTTCCTGTTGAGGAAGCTAATATTGTTAGGATCTTGACGAGTTGATGATCACTGGGGCTTGTGGTTTGGCGGTTCCTCCAATGCGACAATTAGCAGGCCAATTTGTTAATGTTCCATTAGGGCCACTCAGGGGTAATCCACCTAGAGTACCCCTTTCTTCTTGTCAATTCATCCTATTTTAAATCCAAAAGTTCAACAAAGTATGGAGCTTAATTATCTAGGGAGCAAACCATTTGTGGATAGCTCGAACTGTTTGGTTTCCTGTTTTAAAATTTGTCATCTTTTTAGCGATGTCGACACTATGTCTTCATCTTTTGTTTGAGTGTTAGGTTAGACTTGCTACTACTACTTGCTAGTAGTACTTGTTGGATGAACAACTAAAACTCTCGGATACGACATCAAAAGGAAATTGGTGGGAATAAACAGAGAATAAAAACTTTTCAGTGCCATCTAAAAAAGGAAGAAAAGTTTTCCGTGCTTGAATTTATGTTGCGATCCAGATCGAGAGGTATGCCCAAATGGGCCGACTGCTGCGACCCTGGATAAGCGGATTGAAAAGCGTGAATTTTTTTATTTTTATATTTATTTAATAAAATATTTATAAAACTATATTTTCATTTCAAAAATTTATAGAAATATACTCCCACCGCTCTCTGGGAGGGCGATTTCATAAAAATCGCCCTTCCAGAGGGCGATTTGATGACGTGGCTGACGGCCGTTGGCTGGGCGGCTCACGGCTGTCAGCCATTTTGCAAGCACCCTCCCCCCTCTCCCGGCCGTCCAAAAACCGCCCGTGCCGCCCTCTGAGAGTGCGGCACGGGCGGTTTTTGGACGGCCGGGGGGTGCTTGCAAATGGCCGACCCACGGACCGGCTATTTTGCAGGCGGCCCCCTTGCCGTCCTCTGGAAGGGCGGTTTTGAGCAGTACTGGTATAAAACCCCCTCCTAGACTCCAAAAATATCATAAAATTCACTGAAATCACAGAAATAAAGAAGAGAAAGCTGAGAGCGAGCCTGAACGAAAGTAGCGAAACTCTGTCAGTTTGCTGATTCGTCTGCAGGTAAAATCTATTATCCCTTTGTAATTTCTATTTCTATGCATAAATTGATGTAGTATTATACTGGTTATGTGTATAGTAGTATATGAAAATAAGTTGTTACTCGTAGATCTGTAGGTTTTTAGTTAATCTGTTAGATGATTTAATTTTTGTAGAGATGTGAGGAGATATTTGTAGCACCTCCCGCCCTGGCACCACCTGCAGCGATACCAGAGGGCAAGCGCCGTGGAAGATTGGCGTGAACCAAACTCCCACGGAACCGCGATGCCGGTACCAGTCCCAGGAAACCAAGCTGGTACCCGCGGTCAACTGAGATGTACCACAGCAATTAACTAATATACGAATATATATATACTATACCTTTATAAATTGCGACTTCGGGCAAGCCCTGAGCAGCAACCGGCAAACAGAACCACAGCAGCGGAACGACAGCGCAGCGAGAACCCAATCCACAAGCAACGGCTTGGGACTAGGAAAGAAACCCTAATCTTCACTTCAACTTCACTCTTCCTGAATGAGGGGAGAAAAGGAATGGATTGAGTACTTACGTACTCAGCAAGTCACAGGAAATGTGAGTTATGCAGGCTATCAAAGAATAGGCTGGGGTTTATTATGCAAACCATTTTAATTTGAAAACACTTTCGAAAACCTAAGTGTGAGTTGTTTCAGTGTGTCTGGAAGGAGGCTCTCGCCTCGATCCTGTCCGCGAATTGCTTTTCAACAACTCAAGCGGACGAAGCAAATTTTAATTGATCTCAAGTATTCTATATACCGCCTGTCAAATCACGACAGCGCTCAGTGGATCTGCCACAAGCAGTTCCACTGTTTACTCATCTATTATTTATTTTTCAATTTCGTCCACTCCAGGACGTAACCTCATCTTTCACTTCAGTCCCATCTAGGACATCATCTTATCTCATCTCATCTTAGTGGCTCCTCGAGCCATTCACAACCTCATCTCATATTCTGCCCCCACACAGGAAGCCCTAACTATGATGCCAATCGACATCCCGGGTCACACAGGCCCGTTTCAGACCACTCAGGTCATCCATCAGCTACAAAGGCCGATTCTGGTAACGATTCCCATACCACAAGTCTCTTTCGCAAACACTTGCAAACAAATCTACGCTAGAGGGAATCACCTCACATTGCCCGTAACCGTGGGCAACGGCTGTTCGAACAGTTCATTGATCTTTGCAAAGATTGTACGCTTTACCCACACGACGCGAGCTTACTCCCACACTGATCAGGTGGGAGGTTCGCGACAAAGCCTTTCCAAAGCCTTCCCAGGATAGCACGCTGCCCTATAAATGGGTGCTCACACTCAACCAAGTACCAGGAAACTCACTTTCCTGTACTCAGGGACGGGGGTACATCGCCCTCTTGGCACCCAGCCGGTCCCACATTTATTAGCAAACCGAAAACCATCCTGGGAACACTAATTACTCAGCCAGGGGTGTCCCATACCACCGTGTGGTCGCACTGTGACATGCTCAGTGCAATTCCTCAAGGAATCGGTCCTTATATGCGAATACGAAGTGCCACCACACAGGCGATCACTTTGCACCGCGAAAACTTTCGCAAATAGATTTTGTTTCGCAAATCTCGCCGACATCGCATGTCGGGTTTTTAAACCACTTTGAAAACCCAAATTTTCCCAAATCGACAAACAATTGTGTTCTGAGTAGAACCATCGGAATCCATGCTCAGAGAGCACGATAACCGAGGTACCACGAAGTGGAGCGACAAGGAATAGGATATCAAAGTCCTACAGGATTTATGCAACTACCGGGCAGGTCCGTCGGTTCGTCACGCAAACCGAGGCCAATCAATTTATCGTGCACACTAATCATGCAACTTTGCAAACAAAACATTTTTTTAAATTTAGGAGCAATATGGTCAAGGAGTGACTTGCCTCAGACTTCGTCTTCAGGCTTCACGAAAATCCGACGTCCGACGAATTTCCGAAGCGTCGACTACGCGCAAAACAAGAGAAAAACACATACAAAACCCTAGAAATAATATACTATTATTAATAACTAATAGTGCCATAAGGTAGATCTTATTTTTAGAAAAATTTAGAGACTTGAACGGAGTCAATTGGAGCTACGGTTAAGAAGATATGAATTTTGGGAGTCTTAGGGATTTTTCTGGAATAAGAAAAGGATTATTTGAATTATTGGGAAAGGAATTAATTCTGGAAATTGGGCTGACAGGTGGGACCCTGGATCAGTGGCTGGAGAGTGGAACTGAGGATGGTGGCCCACTTGTCAGTGGCTAGAGAGAGAAGATGTAGGGACCCACATGTAAGGCTCAGAGAAAGAGGGAGGGCATGGCTCACTTGTAGAGACACAGAGAGAGACAGAGAGAGAGAGAGAGAGAGAGGCCGGGGAAGAGATCGACGGCTAGCGGCGGCCGGGGAGGATTTCGGCGAGCGGCGGCGCGCCGGGAAAAAGGGACAGGGCGGCGGGGAGCGGAAAGGATGAGGAAAGAGGTGGCCGGCTCGGATTGGATTAACGGCGGTCGACGGCGGCCGGCGACACGAGACAGGAGCGGCGGAGAGAGAGAAAGGATGGGCGGCGGCGGCGGAATGCCGGCGGTGGTGGAGTGAGGTCGGGAGCTTGGGGATGGACACGGTTGGGGCGGTGCTCTGCGGGGAGGAGAACGGAGGGAGAAAGATGGTCTCTACCTTGTGTGACGGTGAACTCCGAAGCTTCGGTAATGGCGGGCGGCGGCGGCCAAATTGGGGCTTTCTCTCTCGGTGCCAATTGGGCGCCGGCGAGAGATGGGAGGAGGTCGCTGCACGCCGGGGAACACAAAGACGGCGGCGGTTTGGTCGATTGGGTTCGGGAGCGATGGAATTGGAGGGGTACAGAGAGGCTCTAATGGTGGCGGCGGAGAGAGGTTGTGGGTGTTTGGCTGGTTGGGGCTTGTTGCTTGGTGTCTGAACGAATGGGAGGGCGGCTCTATTTATAGAAGAGCTCCGGCGCTAGTGGACAGAGGGCGGATGCCAGGAGGAGATAAGCTCGAGCTCGAGTGGCGAGGCGCATCAATGGCGCCGGCCTACTGTGGCTCGCGTCATCGGGCTACCTCGTGCTGCCGCGAGACACGAAGAAGGGAGACAGAGAGGCAGAGGGGTATGGCGACGGGACGCGCGGCTGACTTCGGTGTGCCGCGAGACACGGAGACATGGGCGCGGTCGCCCGTGTCGGGATAAGCTGGGAAGAAGGATCGAGAGAAAGAGAGAGAGAGCAGAGAGAGATCGACGACGGGAAGACGACACCGCTGCCGTGGGGCGCGCGGGCGCGTTCGGCCTCCGTGCCGCTGGCGTGCGGGCCCGGGGTGATGGGCGTGCGCAAGGAGGCGGCCGGCTCGGGGATGGGCGAGAAGGTTCGGGAGATGAGAGAGAAAAGAGAGGGGCGCGAGGAGGAGGAAGACGACGGGGAGCACGGCGACTGGAGGGGCACGGGTTGGTGAGGCACGGGCACGGGCACGGGCTGGAGGGGCACGGGCACGGGCTGGAGGGGCACGGGTTGGAGGGCGCGGGCGCGAGGGTGCGGGCGCGGGCGAGAGCGAGGGCGCGGGCGAGCGCGAGAGGGCGCGGGCGCGGTGCCTGGCTGGTGGGTCCCGGCTTCGGCTGGCTGCGACAGAGGCCGAGGAAGAGAGGAGGAGGGGAGGCCGGGCCGAGGGAGAGAGAGAGATAGGGAGGCCCAAGCGATACAGGAGGCTTTGACATTTTTCCAGAAATTGATTTGAGGGATTTGTAGGGAATTTGAAAGGAGATTTTATTTTGGGATTGGATGCTTGGCTCATAAACACTTTCAGGAATTTAATCAAGAGGCTTTGAATAGAGACTCTGATACATATACATATAGATATGTATATATATTTTTAAGAAGGATTCGGAGGGAGGGTTTCAAAAGGGGGTTCGGTCTCGAATTAAATTTTAATTCGAGACTATGACTCAGGGAAATTTGTGGGGACTTTTGAGAGGTGTTTCTGAGATGGGATTTGGGCGTATATACATATATATGGATATTTGGATATTTTTGGAATAAGAAAGAAGGAGATTCAAAAGGGGACTGGATTTGGATTTAACTTTGGGAATTTTGTAATGGAATAGAATTGGAGTATCTTGAGGGAATATTAGAACTTGAATTTAATTCTTGGGATTTGAGGACTTTTGGAAATATATAAATTTGACAAGTTGCGGGAAGGGAGTTCTCGATGAAAATCTGAATTTTTGAGAGGAACAAAATGAAGAGATTTCACTGAAAGGCTGCAAGGATGATTTTCGAAGAGTTTTATCGGAGGGCTTCGAATTGCAAAATTCGAACCCGGGTATTTTTTTGGGAGGAGTGAATAAAGGCTTCTGAAGGAATTCGAAGGGGGTTTAGATTTTGAATTTTTCCGAGGGGGTTTTGAGAGAGACAATCGAACTGCAAAATTCGAGTCTCGGAATCGGAAAGAGTTTGGGATCGAGGATTTAGAGTTTCAAAGGGAGCTTGGATCTGAGATTTACAGCACTTAGTCCTTAAGCACACACAAAGATCCAAAAATTTTTGAAATTAGGGTTTTTACGAAAATATTTTTTTAACGGCCCGGAAACCAGGGCGTTACAATATTGGTACCTAGTTTAACTATATTTTTTTCATCAACAGAAATGTCAAATAAGGTGATATTTCAGTTATTTCACGGGTAAGTGAATGTTAGATATGGTCCAGAAGGGGTAGATCTGTCGGATTTTAGTTCAACGGCTAAGGGGATTGATAGACCAGCTGAGAAAAGTTTTGGGTCAGTGTACAACTAGCTGATGCGAGGGTTTCGACTGAACCCCGAGCTCAGCGCAATAACTTTGTATGTAGTAGTCAGTCGTGTAGCTGAAGGTTTTTTTTTGGGAACTGATGCCAATGGATTACACTGCCACTTGGAGATGGTATATGAAGAATGCATTCCAACGTGGTTAGCCACTGGGCATACTTGTGTCGATATATGAGAAAAATAACACCGCTGGTGCAATGCCCGTGCAAGATGATGAGGGTCTAAATACGGCGGAAGGTGATAGCGAAACAATGAAAGAAAATGAAGAAGATAGACAGCCAACAGGTGTGGCAGATGAGGGAGAACAAATCAACACCATCATCAAAGAAATGGATAGGGAAGATTCTGAAAACGAGCAAGCAGAGCAGGATGATTCATCTGATGAGGGCACCGTGATGCCTGCAGAATAGAGCAACGAGGACTTCTCTGGGCTTGCTATCTCCGAGGGACATCATGTACCATGGGAGTACAAGGAGAATGAGGTCATCTAGGGGGCTAAGTATGCATATATAGAGGATTGAAAGGAGGCAGTAAAACAATGTGCCGTGTCACTTTAAAAGGAGTTCTCGGTCGTGAAGTCAAGCAAATCGGTCTATAAAGTGAAGTGCATGAAGGATGTATGTTCATGGCGGGTGCACGCATTCAAGGGTAAATGGAAAGATTATTGGCAAGTTTCAATCGTGACTGAGCATTCATGTTATTTACCCGGTGTTGAAAAATATCACAGAAACATGACATCTGCATTTGTTGCAACAGAGATGTACTCCCATATTGTCAATAATCTGGGGTACGAACCAAGGTTAATTGTCAGACATATTGAAGAGAAATTCAAATACACAATTAGCTATGGTAAGCCTTGGAGGGCAAAACAGAAGGTTGTAGAGATAAGATTTGGCACATTTGAAGCATCCTATGATAATTTGACTCGTCTGTTAGGCTGTATTCTTCAGAGGAATCCGGAGACGTGGTACAACCTAAAAGCCTTTCCATCAATTCACCATGGTAATAAAAGTGTGTTGCAACGAGTATTCTTTGCATTAGGTACTTGCATTCAGGCATTTGTCCATTGTCGTCCCATCCTCTGCATCGATGGGACATTTCTGACCCGAAAGTACAAAGGGCAGATCTTAACAGCAATTGGAGTTGATGGAAACAACCAAGTTCTACCAGTGGCTTTTGGTTTTATTGGGAGTGAGAATACTGATAGCTGGTATTGGTTTCTAGAAAGGGTTAAGTCTGCAGTTGTACGGATGAGACCAGACGTATGCCTTATACATGACCGTCACGCCAGTTTGCTGCATGCAATTGAGGAATTGAGATATGGATGTGTTGAGAAGGGATACCCACCAAGGTGGTCTGATGTCCAAAGCATATGGTGCATACATCATATGGGTGCTAATTTCTAAAGACAATTTAAGAATAAGCACCTTATGGATCTTTTCAAGAGGCTTTACGCCCAGAATCAAGAGAAGAAATTCAATGAGCTTTGAAGGAGGTTAGATGAGCTGACCTCTAAACTAACAGATGAGCAGTCCAGGAGGGCTACCATTGGAGGGGATAAGGCTCCACAAGCTCTTGGACCTCTATCAAGTGACGGACCACATATGAGAAGAAGGTCTGTATCCTCAGTTAGAAAATTTTCAGATTGGATTGAGAATGAGCCAAAGGAGAAATGTGTATTGTTGTATGACAAGGATGGTTCTCGGTTTGACATAATGACCACAAATTTGGCAGAGGTTTATAACTGGGTGATGCGTGGTGTTCGAGGGCTCCCACTTGTTGGCATAGTTGAATTTATCTTGCATGGCACATGCAAATACTTCAGAGATCGGTTCAGAGCAGTTGGGCCCTCAATGACGGACAATAATATTTTCTTTGGCACACTACTGACGAAGTATCTGTAAGATAAAAGTAAAAAGGCCCGAAGACATCGTGCTCTACCTCAAGGCACACAAGAACACAGATTTGAAATATTGTGTGTCGACAAGGGCATGCGCGGAATCTACCGCAAAAGAGTTGTGCAGGAGTGTGTGCTGAAGGAAGACGGGACCTGCAAGTGCTCGTGCCGAAAACCTACTCTGCTCCACAAGCCATGCTCTCACATTATTGCCGTAAGCGGTGAATGCGGGATAGAAGCACGCTATTTTGTCTCACCTTATTTCAGAAAAGAAGCAACGTATAATACATGGAGCGGAGAGATATACGGTTTCGGTATTGCGGGTACATTTACTATGGAGCAGCCTCAAGCTATGTACATTCCTGACCCAACAAAATTAAGGGATAAAGCAGGTCGCCGCAAGACAAGACGCATCCGTACTGACATGAATGAGTCAGAAGCCGGTGAAAGGCATAAACGTTATTCAAAGTGTAACCAAACAGGTCACACATATAAGAAATGTCCAAAGGATGCAACCGGTCCAAGTGCGGCGGAAGCTGGACCGTCGGGTTTAGCCGCTGATGGCAGTCGTCCTCGAGTAAAAGCACAACTTCAAGACGACCCCGTCTTAGGCGTTCTCGAACAATTGGTGGTGCTACGGTGTAGTGTAAGTCTATACTAGTTCTTTGTTATAGAATGATATGTATCGTACTGTTGTTTTTTATTATCATGTAACAATGCTATAAACTTTAACAATAATTAACGCTAACTCTCTATTTGCATGCAGGTATGGCGTACCATACACCGGAGCTGTTGGACCGAGGTCTCGACCAGTTCCACCGGTCTTACCTGTCAGCCGTGGAGGGTGCCCACCTAGCCACCTTCCGGCCACGGCCTTCACGTCACCTTCTGCGGATAGACCCTCGGTTCCATGAGAGGTAAGAGCTTTACGAATATTCATTCACATCGTTTGTGCATATCTATGTTCCCCAATATTGATTACAGTGCTATATTGTGCAGGTTGTGTAAGGCTGGACTTTTTCCGCTGTGTAGGCTAGTTGAGCCCGCACCGGACGAGAGAGACCCCACCAAGCGATGGGACGCTGACCGGTCACTTCTGGCAGCACTGGTGGATCGCTGGAGACAGGAGACCCACACGTTCCACCTACCGTGTGGCGAGATAACTCCGACACTCCATGACGTGTCGTACCTGCTAGGACTTCCCCTCGCAGGAGACGTAGTCGGCCCGATCGACGGGGCGCACGGTTGGTCGCAGGACATCACTGTTCGGTTCGAGCCCGTGCATCGTCGACCTGAACTTGGACACCCGGGTTCGCTACCGCCTTACACCATGAACGGCCCCTCGCAGGCTTGGCTGCTACAGTTTACCGTAAGTCGCCGATTCCTTTCATTCAGAATCATCCGATCTACAAAGCAACAGAGCTGTTAACTATAATCTTCCTTTACAGCCTAATAAGCTAGACGATGAAGCCGACGACTACTCGGTGCGGCGGAGCATGGAGGCGTACCTGTTGTGGCTATTCGGGTGGGTGATGTTCACCAGCACTCACGGGCACGCGGTGGACAAGGGACTGATCCACTATGCTCGTGCGATCGCCGACAGCGAGGACGGCCGCGTACCGCAGTGGAGTTGGGGATCTGTTGTGCTAGCGGCGACGTACCGTGCTCTTTGTGACGCGTGCACAAAGATCGATCCAGGTGCGATTATCGCCGGTTGCCCCCTCCTTCTGTAGCTATGGGCGGCCGAGCGGTTCGCGATAGGCCATCCTCTGATTCAGCACACTTCTTACGAGAGCGGCCCTGGAGGCTTGTACGGGCAGTGGCCCGAGGACCGTCCGACTATAGGGACCGTATGGTGTCGCCGTGAGGTACAAAATGTGAAATTCTATGTTTAGCGCTTATGCGCAAACACTGATGTGTAAGCTTTTCCTATTTTGCAGCGTCGTTACGCCCACAGGCAGGTTAGGAGGGCCTACTCCGAATTCGTTATGGAGTTCGACCGCCTGCTGTCCAGCGACGTCGTCTGGGAGCCGTATAGTCCGCAGGCCATCGCGGCCCGTGCACCGCTCGGACTCTCTACTCTTTGCACGCGCGACCAAGCGTATTGGATGACGACAATGCCGTTGGTGTTCGACATCTTCATCGAGCCCCACTGTCCATAGCGCGTGATGCGACAGTTCGGACTACGTCAGCACTCCCCTGTGCCCGTGGAGATCGTTGTGCCGCGTGATGTGCACCGGTTAGTACAACTGCGATCTTTGTTTAATACTACAACTATTTAATGTAGCCTAATGTACTCTCTGCAAATAGATATAATCGTAGGGGACAGGTAGCTGGCGTTCAGTGGTATCCTCGACTGCAGAAGTACGTGGAGGACTGGTTGTTGGCGACGGAGGAGGTGATCGACGAGATACATCCACACACTGAGGAGACCTACCTAGCATACCTCACGTGGTACCAGGCCCGTACCTGCACACACGTAACGTTCACCCCAGATGATCCACAGCCACACGTTGCCGCTACGACGGACACGTATCCTAGACACTGTGACCAAGACTACTTCCGCGCGGTACGTTACATTATTTTTGCAGGTTTTGTAAATATTTTATTAAATAAATATAAAAATAAAAAAAATTCTAAAAAGCGTGATGTTGATGTCCTGCACAAGTATCGCCAGCTCGCCGCCCACAGCTAGTACCATTACGCTATCCCTAACTGTATGCTCGTCGTGTTGCGGAGCCAAACCGCCGGTTACAGTTTGGTTTGAATAAATTTTATTTAAATTTAAATTTTTTAAAAAATAAAAAAATAAAAAAAATTTTAGTAAGCAATACTTGAAAGTTTATAAAAATAACGAAGTTTACTTCATATTTTAGAGCTCCATCGAAATTAAAAAAAAGAGATGGGTTGAAATATAGTTTCTACTTTATTTAAGTGTAAAAACGATAGTAAGGGTTATATAAAAAAATTATGTAATATTACATTGTTTTTCTAGAGATATCCACAATATTTTCCTGAAATTTCTACAATTTTTTCGAATTTTTACTATGTTTTACAATTTTTTCCGTAATTTTTTAGCTAAAACATACCGCTGTTACCACGGCTTACCGTGTCATTACCGATATCACACAGTAACCATGACCTTACCGTGAGATTTAAAAATTTTGAATTCAAATTTTTGAAGATAAATTTCATGCGGTTTTGAACGGTTACTGCTGTAACTGCCATACTGTAGGGGTGCGGTAACTCTCCCCAAACGGTATGGTGAACACTGATTGTGAACGTGTAGGATTTATCGCCTCCCAGATCGTCATCACTCCTCTGTAAGAAATGAGATTTCAGTTGTATTTTTTTTTCAAAACCCAATACAATCGTAAATACTTATATCCATGTGCACACACTCATCACCATGAGCGCACGTACAAATATCATATTTCTATAAACAACTTTAAAGGACTGGGTTGACATATCTTAAAATTGATGAAGTCACCATAATCAATAAATATGTTAGTTACACCAAAATAATAATTAACCATAAATACAAGCACTCATATTAAATATCGGACTTAAAAGGTTTCATCACCAAAGACCAAACCAGCTGAGTACGCTCGGGTCGTTTCAGTTGTTGTACTTGTACTGGGGATGGAGACGTCCTTTGCTCCTTTTGTCCAACCTGGCTTATCAACTTGTAGTAAGCTCCGTCTAAACCTATGCTTGTATCTTTATGGGGAAAATATTACACATGTCACTGTTGGAATAAGATTTCTAAATGAAACGATTCAATTCACACATGAATATTGGAAAATTACAATGTTCAAAACAGGCCATCAATGCTGTGCTAGATTTCATGCCACGAATCATTTGCTAGATTATTTCCTCGCAAAAAAAATTGTTTGTTAGATTTTAGTCCATTAAGGTATTTGTTAATTTTAAATTGTATGGAGTAAAATGCAGAGTTATGTAATATTTAACTTTGCTTTATTTCTATCTAAGTTTGTATGCTGTTATATTTAAATTTTGAAAACTATATATAATAGTAAATTTATTTCATGTCTAGTTTAGAATAAATCACTGTTTAACCTTTTATCTAAGATACAATGCTTAAATAGGGAATATGAAGAGTGAAAGACTGGTTAGTTTAAGGGACGGAAAAAGAGTGATGCTCTTATCGTCGGCTTGTTGGCTTATCGAGCATAGCCAAAATTTGAAACCTGAAACTTAAATTTTAGAGTTGATTTTGGATTTTTTAAATCCTAGATAACCGAGTTGATTTTGGATTTTTTAAATCCTAGTCGGTTATCTAGCTTTGGTTTTTAAACCGCTAATAATATAGATATAAAATTTTTACGTATAACTTATCTTTTGCTGTTTTGTTTATTTTTCTATGGCTTAAGTACCTGAAATTTCAGTCACCCGAAGCTAGATGCAAAGTTTACTATAGCCAACTAGTTCTAAGTTCTAACAAAAGGAAAGCGTTCCAAAACCAAAGATGTTGCCTTCATGGAGTCTTTTGCGTGTACCCCATTTATTCATGTATTAATCTTACTGACAGCGAACCCCCAGCAACCAACAAATAAAAACGGCATTATCCGTGTTCTTGTGGGGCCATGGTGGTGACGCAGGATATACTCGTCTGGCACAATGCCAATAAGCTGCAAGATTCCAAGCCTTATCGACATAATAATAAAAAAAAACAGATACTATTGTACTGCTCAATTGTTATGGTACACTACGACAGCGAAATTGAGATAGTTATACAACTCTTAAACAATTATGCTTCCGGTTTTATTCAACGGAATCTGGGTTAACCCATCTGCAGAAATTCTTAAACAAATTGTTCGTAGTACCCTAGAGAATCACGGAGGGTAATTCTTTATCATCAATGATTATGATACTGAGGATAGTTCTTCAGTATCTTCAGGTACATATGTAACGATTATATCATATCATCGTAGCTACGTGGAGAGCTGGTTTTCAGTACTTTAAACTGCACAAAATGAAATCGTGTAGTGATCTTAATTTATGTATCATGTTAGTCTACCATCGAGGACAGCTGAAGCCTTGGACACAGCCCTTGCAGCCCTGTAAATTTCGTGCTGCAGAAGGCGCCAAGATTCGGCTGTGTTCAGCTTATTCGCCTTGTCGATGGCCGAGACGATACCAGGGAATGCTTTGGTGCCCCAGTCGTCCTGGTCAGACGATGCGTATATCTGTCAAAAGGAAAATGGTTGGACATAGGTTATCACTTTGTCAGCATCACAATTTGGATCAGAACGGCACGCCAAACTGCAGAACCGATGATACTCACCATATGTTTGTACCACGGCCTACCGTCGAGCCCTTCTCGGTTGATGAAGGCTCGCTCCGCCATCATTAGTCGGTCGTTGATATCTCTGACTTTTACTGTGTACTCTCTCGTTTTTAGGCTCCAGTTTTCTGCTTGTAGCATCTGCAAAGCAGAAATGAGATGTTTCATTGGAATCTTGGAGAAATTTTGCACCCCATACACTTCTGCTTCACTGAAATCGATAGGTGTTACCATCTTTTCTTTGTGAATTTTGTTGGCTGCTTTCCCAAGCTGGTTGATTGACTTGTGTAGAGGAGTGAAACTGACAGGACATCCTGGACACCCACCTTCCACAACTTTCGTGCATTTCTGCAATAAAAAAAGGCGGCAGATAATTCATATGTTAAGTATTTGTTGCAGATTGTTCCACCAGCTCTGATAATTTCATAACCACACATTTCACCGATCAGCAAAAGATGTATCTTCTATCACAATTATGTTCTGTTTTCATTTATAAAATGGAATTGAAGCTTTTCCTGGTGTCCTAAATTGGTTATCTCAATTGAAGAAAAAAGGAAAGTTACCTCCAGTTCTGACGCATAAGAGACATAATTGAAGGGTAAGATCTCATCATCTGCAAGCCTCAAAGCAATCAGACCCCATACACTTGCCACTGCATGATTATGCAAGGAAAGCAAACGGATTTGTCAGTGTTTGTGATGAGATGAAAAAACCTTTTCAAACAACAGCTAGTTCAGTACGGTTCAGTACATGATACATGTCTGTGAAACAACGGGTCTCCGAATCTCTCCATCCAAATATAGTCATCGTACAGCGAGTGGTAAACAGGATAATCTTCCACTGCAGAAGCAATAGTATCTATTAGCAGATGCTAAAGGAGTGACAACAGCATAGACTGCAAACAATGGTGAAGTAACAAAAAATTAGGAGTTATCAAGATTAATGTCCAATATAGTATCATTACTTGTTCCGTAAGACATGTCAAGTGAAGGTACTCCAATATATTGTAGAAAAGCTGCAAAATCTGTTCCTGCACCAGCCACTCTAGCAATCTGAAAAGAGGACCTTATCACTTCAGCACAAAGACAATTATATTCAGATCCAAGAGTGCTCTTGTGATAACCCATCTGGACCGAACAGGATTATAAGGTCATTTCACCACTGTACAGTGTACGCACCGGAGGATGGTGGCGAATCATAGTGTCATACAATGTTTGAGATGGATCATCGGGATCTTGCACCTTCAAAAGATAGGGTGAAAAATGAAATGATTTTTATGCCTTTGTAAGACTGCAATATACTTTGACACTGACCCTGTTGGAAAACAAATCCTCTCCCTCTCTCTCTCTCTTCAGTAAGAAGATATTGCTTTGTATTTAAAAGAACATTGTCTGTCCAATTTGTGAAAAAAAGGAAAGGTGTAAAGCTTAAATACCATTTTACTTGCTTCTTTGATCAATTGGTCAAGTTGAGGGGTTGCTCGGGGGCTAAAACCTCCGGTGCCAAACACTGATATGTCAACATTCAAATAAGCAATAGCTCTTGAAGCCAGCATATCCATGTTGTCCTCGACCCATTCAGTAGACCCTATCTGAGAAATTGAGTGTGCCTAGCATCAATACAAAACCTTCTGATAAACAAGCAATTCAGAATAACTGATCAAGGACATACCAGAGCAAACTCTTCTGCATCCCAACTACACACGATGATTGTTCGTCTAGGCCTCCATCCTTTCTTCTCTAGCTTGGACAGCCTTTCTGCGATCTATATACATAGGTGTGCCACTAACATTATATCATCAACTCTTGGCATTCAGAAATTAAAGATGCCTATTATCATCGACAAATAGAATATGCCCTTCAATTTGTTGTTTGAAAAATGAGACAAAAGGTTTACTAGAAAGGGCAAGGATGAAAAGCACATGTCATCTCCAAACATCTGATTCAAGATGACTCAGTATAGTTTTACTAAACTAAACTGAATTGATTACCTCAAGCATAGCTGCTGTTCCACTGTTGGGATCAACTGCTCCAAATGTCCAGGCATCACGATGGTTGCCTATGATCACATATCTGTTCACACACAGCCAAATTTATCCTTATTAGCTCTGTCTTGGCCTTACAAAATTTCTAGACATCTAATCATCTCCTGTGAGATGGAAATGACAACTATGATATAGCCTTGTAATAACATGTAAGTACCCCTATTGCACTTGTGGCCTGCATGATTTCTGTACACATATTATTTTCCAAAAACTATCTGTGTACATAGTTAAACATTCTAGCCATAACATCTTATTCACCTATTAGTACAGATTAAATTTGACAGAACAACAAACCCAGGAGTAAGCCCAATCTTAATCAGAACAATCACTAAGTCAAAGCCTGATAAACCGTGACACCACGTGTCCACTTGCAAATGAATTCTGTACGTCTGCACAAAAAAAAAAATCAGGAAGCCATTTTCACTTGTTCGAGCGAGAGACTAGTTACCTATCAGGCTCTTCTTTTCCCTCGATCACGGCAAAGACATTCTCGATGGTTGCTAAGGTGTCGTTCCCCTACAGTTCACCGAAACAACGATGAGTCGATGAATTTTGTTCAATACTGACTAACACTAGGATCCACTCACAATGTACGTGAGGTTTAGCACAGCAGGACCGGGTCCGAGCCGGTACTTGGGCGCGCCCTCGCCGCCCTGCCACTCCGTCGGCGCCGCATCGCCGCCCATCGCCTTGAGGATCGTCTCCCCGTCCCTCGCCGACACCGGCAGCGCTGGGATGCCGGGCATCGCGGCGCTCCCGTCCAGCTCCTCCTTGCTCAGCCGCTCGCAGTCCTCCCCGGCCGCGCAGGACGGCCACAGCGGCGTGGTCGGGTCGCCGTTCCCGTAGTACAGGGTCCCCACCTGCACGCCGGTCGGCGGCAGCCAGCGCGCGTCGGGAAACCACTTCCGCTTCCCCTTCGCTCCTGTGCCGCCGAAGTCCTTGGCGTCGGTGTAGACGATCGCTGCGGCGGCGCCCGCGGCGCGGGCGTTCCGCACCATGTCCTCGCAGTGCAGGTTCCCGTAGCGCACAAGCGCGACCTTCCCCGCGACGTCCACGCCTCGTGAGGCGAGGTACTCGTAGTCCTTGGTATTGCCGTAGTTGGCGTACACGACCTCGGCGGCAACGGAGCCGGAGGCAGAGTAGGCGAAGTATGTGGGGATGACCTCCGCCGCCGCCTCGGCGTAGGGGTCGCCGGGGTAAGTCGCCTGGACCAGGGCGAAATTGGTGGCGGCCGCGCGGCCTGGCACGGAGAGGGAGAGGGAGCGGTGGACAGGGTAGGAGAGTAGCACGGAGTAGGGCGTGACGCGGGTGGGGAAGGAGAAGGAGGAGAGCACAGCGCGTACGTACTCGGCGGCGAGGGCGTTGGCCTCAGTTCCGGCGACGTGGGGCCGGATGGTCAGCGCGCGGAGGTGCGCGGCGGCGGTGTCGTTGGAGCCGAGGGAGAGGAAGAGAGCGTGGTAGCGCGACGCGGGGGCCGGGGCGAGGACGTGGTGGTAGGAGGCGACCAGGGCCGCGGCGATGGCCAGGAAAGCGACGAACCTGCGCCTCCTAGTGGCTCCGCCGCCGCCGTCGACGGCGGGCGCGGTATCGGGGAGGAGCAGCGGCTGCCGCTGCGGCTTGCCGTGGCGAGACATGGGCGGGCGCGTGGCCATAGTGGCTTGGGGGAAGTCGGGAGAGGCGTAGCTTGCGGTTGCAAGCATGTCACCACCTTTGTCAGCGCGAAGCGGTGGCGTCGTCTCGATTTGTGTAGCGCCGCAGCGCGCTGTGCTCACACACGTTGCAAGTTGCATCGAGGGCAACACATTACACAACCAGTAGCCGCAGTATACTTTGTGCATCAATAATTAAGCCCTTATAATAAGTGCGGAAAAAAATCAGGCAGATTTTGTTGATGCGTCAGCTGTCAGCTCACTTTTGTTGATGCCGACGAGTTTCCCCAAGAAAATTGTCGTGAGCAACGTTCCAACTCCACGAGCGAACAGTATCACGAGCATACTCCCTTCGTCCAAAATTCCTGATTACGCACCTGACAAGTATTCTTTTAGACGGAGTGTGTACACAGATTATTCTCTCTAATAAACGAAGTTACTAATACTGTTTGAATTGTGCCACGTTGCAGTTAGCATGCAAACGATCTTTTTAGTAGCTTAAAGTATGCGTGCCGGTCAGTTTCTGGAACGTTTGGTCGTTGGTCTTGTTCTGTTGTTATTGAGAGACTAGTGGACGTGGCTTCTCTGAGCTTGTACTGTGTCTTAGAAAAAGGCACTAAAATCGACATTAGAAACTGAACACAGAAGAAACATCATAGGAGATCCAAAACTGATGACATGAGGCACGATATTTATTAACGAGGTTTAGCCATAGCCTAATCCACGGGACACTGATTACGGACGCTTCTCCCCGATCCAGCATAATTACAGCGTATCAGAGTTACAACGACCCTCGACCGGTATGCCACCGGCCAGCCGCTCCCTCTCGCCTATGCTGAGTAGTCATGTAGTTACAACAGGTCCGCCTCTCTATTTAAGAGAGATTCTAGGACAGAGTTCGACTATAACTCTCTCTAACACTTAGTACAACTCCAAGTCCTAAACCGTAGCCGACTACGTACATATATTCGACACAAATTCTAACAAACTTCACCTTGGCGAATATGCCACGCCAATCTGAATTTGCTTCATGTGCGAACCTTTATATACCCGGACTTGAGTTGTTTCCTTATTTGCTGCTCACGCCAAGCCGCCTGACGAGCCTATGCCCGGCTCGCCGCCATCAGGAACATGCACTGCAACACTAGCATATCCATCTTCCATGACTCCACCTGCAACAACATTCCCTTGTAACTTGTACAAACATGAGCCCATTCTCTCACAAGTCATAACAATCTTTCCGTCCTGCATGATCGTCCTGTTTTTCCCATTAGAATCACCCTGATACAACCATTCTTTTTTATGTAGACTCCCAAGCGAAATTAAACTCCTCCTTAATCCTAGCACGTGTTTCATATCCCGAAGTAGCATCTCGTTGCCATTATATATCTTAAACTTGGCATCACCCACTCCAACAATATGGTAACTTGTGTCATCGCCCAAGTGAACAACACCAAATTTACCAGATTTGTATGAAGAGAACCACTCCTGCTTCGATGCCACGTGATAGGAACTAGCCGAGTCCAATATCCACGCTTCACCAGACTTCTTGTTAGACACCGTGAGTAGCTCATGACTGCTGCTATCTGAGTCATCACCGGCTGCTGCTAAACTTGTACTTGCACTTCTCATCTTCTTCAGTAACGGACAATTCCTCCTTATATGCCCAACGTCATGACACTTATAGCAACATACCACCTTGATCTTCTCTTTGCCTTTCGACGTCCCTGACTCGTTGTCATGCTTTTCCCTAATCAGCAAACCTTCACCCTGAGAAGCTCCCGTTGGAACTGACTTTGATCTTCTCAAATCACGTGTAAGCAACGCCGAGACTATCTCCTCAGTTTTGATGGTATCCTTGCCGTACATCAGAGTAGTCACCACATGCTCGTAAGACGGTGGAAGTGAGCTCAGAAGAATTATGACTTTATCTTCATCATCCAATTTCACATCTAACTTGCTTAGATCCGTGACCAACTGATTGAAGACGTCCACGTGCCCCCTAAGATCTGACTCATCTTGCATCTGCAAACCGTACAATTGCTGTTTGAGATACAACTTAATCGTCAGCGACTTGAACATATAATGGGTTGTCAATTTGTCCTAAATTTTCTTCGGTGAATCTTCCTCCATGACATGGTACATGATTGAATCCGAGAGATACAATCGTATAGTCGCAGCTGCCTGTGTCTTGATTTCCTCCGACTTGTCATCATCCATCTTTGTCGGTTTTGTCTTAGTGAAAGCCTTGGATATCCACTGTTATGCCAACAGATCCTTCACCCTCGTCTGCCAAAGAACGAAATTTCCGGTGCCATCGAATTTCACCACATCAAATTTGGAAGCCATCACCGACGCCATCGACGATAATCAACTCAACTGCCTATTGCGTCAGTCGAAATTGATCAGCCCTGATTTAATTGACCAAACCGACTAAAATCAGCCGGACTAAGCGGTTTTTTCTTTCTCCAAAAAACCAGCATCGGTTTTCCCCTTTTTTTCTTTTTCTTTCCAGTCAAAAAAAATCTGTCGGGTCAAGGGGGGTCAATCCCCTTTTCTTTTCTTCTCCACGCTCCCTCGCGCGAGCCGCGCCTGATGCCAATGCCGCTGCGTCATCCCTGCCTCACCGGAGCCTGCACCGCACCGGCCCTGCCTCACCGGAGCCCGTGCCGCCTCCGCCTGAGCACCCCCAGGAGCTGACGCTATCGGGATCTAGAGGGAGCCGCCTGCCCGGCTCCTCCGCCCTCCTCACGAGACCGCCGCAGGTCCCGACGGTGAGGGGACGCCACCCCGCCGGTCTCTCCCCAAGCCCCGGCCCTGACAGCGCCAAGTACCTCTGCCGTCACACACCGCCTGCAAACTGGTGTGCTTCGCCGCCGTATACTCGCTGCCAACAAACCCGCTGCTTGCCCCAACGAAACCAAGTTCGATTTCACCCTCTGCTTTGTGGTTTGGATTTGATTTCTTTGAGTTCAATCTGTGGATTCCTCTTGCTGAATTTATACTAGTGATATTATCCGATTTTGAGTCCAAATCGAGTCCATATCCACTACCTCCTCGTGTTGCACTTGGTTTCCGACTTGGCTTCCATGCGTTGCTAGTGTCTAGGAAGGACTCAATAGCCTGAGTCCATGTCCATCTCTACCCGTATACACCAAGTCGACCTCTTGCATGATCTGCCCCTGCCACATCGGCTTCTAATCTTTGTGGTCTCCGGCTTCAACACGAAATCATGCACACTGCCACCTCTTATGACCTTCTCAGCCTCCACGCACCTGTACGACCTCTTGCACCATAGCCTAGCACCTCCAGTCAACGCTACTGGTGACGAATGCCGCCGATCTGTTGTACTGATGCATGTAATAGTGCAAAGAACCCCGCAGATTGGAGCAAGAACTCGATCTGCTATCATGCCGTTTGTACGCTGCCGCGGAAGCTATTCCTCACGCACCACACCTTATCAACACATCCAAATCAGCCTCTAGGAACCACCCGCTCCGACTTTCGATTGACGGCCCGCCAATCTCGCCGCGAGCTAAAGCCAATAAATTGCCATGTCGTCTTGCCAGCCGCTGAACCGACCCAAGCGCTACGTCTAGCCGTCTTCTTGTTAAACGCAGCTCACCGAAAGGCCCGAACCACCCCGCCCAGAGTGTTCGACTCCACCGATCAAGAACGCTGATCGCCTCCAGCTTCAATCAACCCTGAGCATCATGTCTGATCGACTCCCCGTTGAAAGTAGCACATCGAACGGTTCAAGCCCCCCGCCTGACGTGTCCGAATCCACCGATCAATTTGTTGATCGCCGCTGTGCTCCACCTTGCGCCAATGCCTCTCCCTGGACATTACTTGCAGGCTACGTGGTGTGGGGCACATCCATCGCGCCTCTCCCTTGAATCTCCTGCAGGCTCTGATACCACTTGTTAGAAAAAGGCACCGAAATCGACGTCGAAAATCGAACATGGAAGAAACGCCATAGGAGATCCAAAATTGATGATGACACGAGGCATGATATTTGTTAATGAGGTTCAGCCGTAGCCTAATCCCCGGGGCACTGATTACGGGCGCTCCTTCCCAATCCAGCATAATTACAGCGTATCAGAGTTATAACGACCTTCGACCAGTATGCCACCGGCCAGCCACTCCCTCTTGCCTATGCTGAGTTGCCATGCAGTTAAACAGGTCCGCCTCTCTATTCAAGAGAGATCTTAGGACAGAGTTCGACTACAACTCTCCCCTAACACCTAGTACAACTCCAAGTCCTAAACTGTAATCGACTAAGTACACATATTCGATACAAACTCTAACACAGTGTGAGTCACACACCTTGACCTTTCCCACTTCACCATCCCAAATCACCAAAGGCCCGAACCCAAATCACCAAAGGCCCTTCGCGCAGGAATAAATAGCATTTACATGCATATTTAAACTCTCTTGGTGTACGACTAGACACCGTGTCTCTTATTCGACCGGCACTTAAATAATTACTAATGATCTTTCTTGCTAAATACAGGGACGGTGGAAATTACTCTACTGATCCGGAGGAGAGAACATTTCGTCAGAGTTTGGCTTGAGAACATTTCTTCTTTGAAGGAGGAGAAAGCTCGAAGTCGAAGACAAAGCTTGAGACGTATGCTAAGAAGGGAATATTCTTTCATGTGGCGTGGGGACCAGTCTAAACCACTCAGGACAGTTGTCCCTAGGGGGACCATGAAGTAAGTCTGTTTTACCCAATTTGTCCTTAGGGTTAGTGGTTCCCCGAGTGGTATTCTTGTAATCTCCTTATATGGCATTTGGGCTATAAAAAGCTAGCAAGCACTGTTGTAAAGGATATATTACTTTTGAGTGAACTGTGCCTGAGTGCATTACATCCCTGATTACACTTCACAAGGATAGACGGGTGAAATCATTTCCCTTGTCTATCCCCATTTCTCTTGCTCGTGACCTAAGGTCACAACAGGCTCTGTTTAGGAAGCTTAAGATTCTAAGAAACAACCGTTAAGAAGTTAGCTGATGAGAATCTAGCTTCTAATTGATTTTCTGGATTTTACAACTACAGATTCTCAGAATCTAGATAATAATCTAAACTGTTTGACGAGCTTCTGCTAACTGGAGATTTTAAGAGAAGCTATAGCTGGTAGAAGTTACCTAAATAGGATCTTAGTTTGATAGAAAATGAACCACGTAAGATTTAAGTATAACTGAATTTTAGTAGCCAATATAGGTTTGGTTTGAATCGTGTTTAATTTAAAACTGCACATAGCGCAGCTGGCCAGGTGCGTGCAAACCGGCGTTCAACTCCGCATGGCATCAAATATTTTGTCTAGCAAAAATATCTTATCTAATTTTATAGTATAGGTATTTGGAGTTACGAGATTTTGGTATGATTAATTTGAGAGTGCTTTGGTTGGTAGCAATGAGCCAAACATAAGATGCGCGTGCTCTACACCCAAAGCCAACATATAGGGTGAAAGAAGAATAAGAAGAGCCATCACCATCCAAGCACATCGTTGTCGAGAGGGTCCGAACCAATTCGGATACTGGGAATACACAACAAGATTCATTGAGGTCCTTGTCAAAGATTAGCCGTAGTAGGACCAGGACACCGGCACGGCACCACCACGATTAGCAGATGCCACATCAATAATGCGCCCATGGGCCCCGTTCATAGCGCAGAACTCAGGTGCATTTTTCAGGAAATTAGCAAAGGGCAACATCCTCACCGATTACACTGGATCACCTGCTCCATTGGAAAATGCATGGCACCGCGACGACAACGGCGTCGACTTTAATCGACGTGAATCGGGCGGTCCGTGCACTCAGATATAATCAACAGACGGCTAAAGCTTTGGACTTAGATATCGTCCATGTGCTATCCAAGTGTTCCAACTCGAATAAAACAAGGAGCACATATATGCTAGGGATGGGCACGGATCGGTGTCCAAGGAATCCATGGTAGACCCTAGTTCAACTAAAGTTTTATTTTAAAACTGAAACTTAGGTCATCTCGTTGAATTATAGCCGACTATATGTTACCGCGGGCTGACCTGCGTCCATGGCTTGCATGCCACAGAATGTTGGTGGGCTCAAAGGCCTTGACTGTTTTCTTTGTATGGGCTACTTTAGGCTAAAGCAGATTTATATTAGGCTTTGAAAGATAAGAGATGGGCCTTCAGTTTATTCGGCTAATTCAGTCAGTTTCTTCAGATTTTCAGAACTTTGGGTGGCAAACAATGGAAACCGAGTGCAGCCATCAGAAAGATAAGGGCAGCACTAGGGTGGTCACGCGCAATACGGCAGCGGCGCTGCGATGGTTTAGCTGGCCATGTGGCGCTAGGGTAGCCATTCGCGCGGGACTCCACGGTGTGGCGGCGGCGGCCCCGGCACCGAAATCACGAGCCAGCCATGCCTAGAACTACAGCCTTCGCTCGTACAGGCGATTCGCGTAGATAGGCTTGACCGCTTGGGGCCTTGGGGGTTCGGACATTCGGTGAACCAAGGGTAGGGTTGTCAACGAGAAATTTGGATACATGCCATTGTAAAAAGTCGGTTTCACTGAAATGCCACCGCTTAAATGGGATTCGATAAAATGCCACTTTTAACCTAGGTGTACACACTATAATGTTATTTTCATATTTTCTTGCAAATTGAAATGATTTTGCCCCCTTTTTCTTATTTGTACTGACCAAACTGCCCCTAGCTCAACTGGTTGAACTAGACCATTTCGTTTCCCAGGCCGAGCAGCACCACGAGCGAGCTAACCTAAGTAGCCGTCCGCGCGCTCGCTGGCGCCACTGCTAGCTCGAGCCAGCTCGAACCGAGATAGCAGGGCAGCGGGCGGTCCATCACCGAGGCGTCAAAGGAGACCGGTAGGCGGAGGGCCAGGGAGGTGATCGACGTGCGAAGGAAGGCGTACCAGCGGCGAGAGACGGAGGACTCAACCGGTGTGGCAACAAGTGGAACACCTCCTGCAAACAGGTCATCGGCCTCAAGGGAGGCGTGCGCCGTGCCCACCCCTGGAAAATGTGGGGCTAGGGTCGAGTTGGCAGCTGTGGGCTGGCTGAGCAACCGTGCCGTTGCCATCGACACCTGCAGGACGGAGGCCGAGCGAGCGGAGGAGCGCAGCGAGCTCAAGCTTGGTGAGGCTTCTGTGGCCATCGAGGTAGAAGCGGAGGAAGATCTCGTGGAGCAGCCGCAGCTTCTCGCCATGTAGCCACATGCGCTCACGGCTGGTAGAAGAGGGACCCTTTCCCTTCCATTCGCGCTGTTTTGGCAGCATGACCCTGGTCCTAGGTAGCTCCTCGTCCACCGCTGTGGCCGCCGTGTCCGTTCCGCTGGGCCTCAGGGTAGAGAGAACAAAGAAGAAAAGAAGAGCGAGACGAGATGGAATACAACATGCCCGACTAGAACTGTATTTTCCCTGTCGTACAAGGTCAAGTCTGCTGAGTCCTATTATATCCCTAATTACAAGGCTAGGTCTATTCTCTGTCCGAGTGGCCCATATGCTTGTTATGTGTGACGCCTCCCCGACTAGGTGGAAGGCCACCATGTGCATACGGCACCCGATCCCAGGATCAGTAGTTGGGTACGCACAACAATGATACAACCCAGAGTTACAATAAATACATAACAGAGTACACATATATATACAAGGAGATCCATCCAGGACAAACCCGGGATGGGCAAAAATAATCAACAGGTAAACTAGCGAAACAGCAAAAACAGGGCGGAAGCTGGACAAAAACTTCTCCACAGGCTCGGTTGGGAACTAGGCTCGAAACCTTCAGAAGTCTTCGTAGTCGGCCTGGTCTTGGAGGAACTCGGCAGCAGTCGGATCTTCGTCTTCTTCTCCAAAACCTACTATACATATATATGAACAAGGTGAGTACTTTCGTACTCAGCAAGCCGGGAAAAGATGCCATGACGGTAAGACAGAAAGGCTAAGGGTTTATTTGCGAAAATTGCCTTTAGAAACTCTTTTCTTTGCAAACACTAGTGAACTTAAATTTTAGTTATCTGAAAGAGGCTCACGCCTCGATCCATTCCGCAAGTTGCTTTTCAACAACTCGCCACTTAATGAATCAAGCATAATCATACATGTTCTTATCATCTTTTACTTCGCATTTGCTGGTCTTGTATCTCCCGAGTAGCTACAACCACTCGTTGACCCTGAGACTCGGCTACAACCAAATCTCAGCTGTGGGACTTAATGCGCGCTACGCTGGCTACAACCAGCTAGCTAAACCGCCGCCCTGGCTACAACCCGGGGGCTCGAACATTGCTGCCCTGGCTACAACCCGGGAGCATGTTCATGGCACTTAATGCCCGCTACGCTGGCTACAAACAGCTAGCTAAAGTGGCTTCCCTGGCTACAACCCGGGAGCACAACTTGATCAACCTGCTGCCCTGGCTACAACCCAGGAGCATGATCAATCCGTCTTCTGGCTACAACCCGAAGACATCTGTACAACTGCCGCCCTGGCTACAACCCGGGGGCTTAAGTTTGCTGCCCTGGCTACAACCCGAGAGCATGATCTTCATCCTGTTTACTTTTCATTCACTTGATTATGGTGCTTAACACCCCGGATCACACAGATCCGTTTCTGGCCACATAGGCCTTCCGTTTGCTCACTCGGCAAACTCTGGTCACGGTTCCCTTTCCATCAAACACTTTCACAAATCACTGGCAAACAAATCTACGCTATGGGAATCACCTTGCATCGCCCTTAACCGTGGGCACGGCTGTTCGAACAGTTCTGCTAAACTCTGCAGAGGGTGTGCGCTTTACCCATCCCCGAGTACTGGCCTGTACCCAGAAATTCGTGACAAGGCCATTTCCAATGCCAGTCTAGGGTTATCCAATGCCAGCCGAAAGATCCACACAGGATTCAGTGGTCGGCACTGAACTTCCCTAAACCTACTATTTACTCGGCCAGGGGCATCCCATAATATCCGTCTGGTCGCACTGTAAGATGCTCGGATGGAATCCCCAAAGGAAACGGTACTTAATGATAATACATAGCCAAGCCACACAGGCAATGTCTCTGTATATCAAGATTTTCACAACTTTATTTGTTTCGCAAACACGCCGATACACAGAGTACCGGGTTTTTCAATCAGTTTAGTAAAACCCAAAGTTTTCCCAAACGACAAACAACGTTGCAGAGCTAAGCCATTCTACTCGGCATCGTATCCTCAGATAGGATGCTAGCGTGCCATTTTTGGGGCTCTCAAGGGAGAAATATATCAACATCATACCAAAATATGTGCGTTTTCGCTTTGGTTACTGGTAGGTCCATCGGTTTCGCTTGAAACCGAGGCCAACAGCACCGCATTTAAAAAGTGTAAACTAATGCATTATATTTCCAAACAACATAGTTTTGCATATACACCAAGTCCGACAATATGACGCCGCCCCACAAATCAAAAATTTTCACGCCGCCGTGAGATTTCCCGCTTGCCTTTTCCAAGGAGGGGTCTCCGCCGCTCTTCGGCGGAGGGCGCTTCTGGAACCCAGACTCGTCCACCGGTTCAGGCTCTGAACAAGCAGCGATCCTGGAAGGAAACACTGATAACCAGGAGGTTTAAAAACACAAGAACGCTCCCTCCCATGTGCCAGGATCAACGTAGTCGGCACAACAATGCAGAAAGGTGGCAGTCGGCTGAACCAGGCTTGCAACCGTTGCTCAGCGACAGAGCTCCAAAGCAAAACACCATACACCCACAGAGAGAAGACAAGAAGAACTAGGTGAGAGGGAAAAAATGTAAATAATAGCATTATTCCCCATGCGAGCATGGAGCTGGTTTGATTAATTCAAAAAATATATTTGCGGTTTGCAAAACAAGCTTGCCCTTGCTCCGGCCCTGCGAAACTCTTATGAAACTTTGTAGGAGCATGGATGGCTGCAATATATCATAGCCGGCGTGCAAAGCTGAGGCCACGGTGGAGCGGCTGGCAACGGTAGGGAGAAAAAGTCAAGGTGAACTGACAAAGGATTGATATACGGGAGTGACCTTGGGTCCAACTGGTCCTGAGAGGAGTTAGCAGGCACTGTGTAGCTGCGATGTAGACATTAAGGTCAAGGCTAGGACAGGTTGGAGAATCTCACTGACAGGGCTTCGGACTGACCACTGGTCCAAGCGATGCAGCAGGTTGTTTTCCATCGGTCCAAGCGGTGCTGAGGCAGGTGAAGACTGGTTCTTCTCCACTTCGGTAGTCGGCGTCCAACGGGCGGGTGCAACTCGGGGGGACAAGGAAACAACAGGTCTTCGAACAAGTAGTGCGGCCACTACACCAGATGCTTACTCGGCAGCAAGGAGGTCCGAGTAAACAAAGGAAAGGGCAGGATACAAGGACTAAGTGCAAACTACTCGGCTCAAAGGAGAAGGTAGTCAGCTGGCCGGGGAGAGGGAAAATGGAGGCACAGCTGACAGGATAGGAGAGGGTTAAGATCCCGAAAACAAGTCTCAACAGGGAAAAGGAAAACGGGTCGTTACATTATGAGGCACCCGGGGCCCATGGCCTCCACAGTAGCCCCCGAGACCTTCATAATTGAGTCACAGCTGATGCCGAGTGCTCATTCTCCACGGTGAAGAATTCCCGAGTGCATTGCTCCCCAGTACTCTTTGTCCGAGTGCTTCTTCTCTCGAATCCTGCTTCATGTCAGCTGGCAGCAAGGCTATGAAGGGCTCTATGTAGAAATATGAATTATGTGTGCCGAATAAACACATCTATTAGGTGTAGCCCCCGACTTTGTGCTTAATTGTGAAACAATTAAACATAAAGTCAAATTCTCTTTTAACCTTGTAGTCTTTCCCGAGTAGTGTATTACTAGTATATGAGACTCTTCAACATCATGTCAGCCAGAATATTTTTAAGTATTTCCCGAGTAGTATATCACTCGGAAGTTAGACTCTTCAGCTTCATGTCAGCTGGAAGAATTTTTTATAATATTTCCCAAATAGTATACTACCCAGAAATTAGGCTCTTCAGCGTCATGTTAACTAGAATGGTTTTCACTTATGGCAAATAATGGCTAAGCATGTAAGCCGAGTACCACTTTATGGATTATAACCCAATACGTGGTCAGGTGTACTTGAGAGATACCTACATCCCCAATTTTAATGGAGACCAGCTGGTGATCCTTATAAGGATATATCCTCAATACCTAGTAAATAATGTAGATACCCGAATATATATACTCTGTTGTAAGTTTAGCATGAAGCATATCGGATTATTTAATCGGTTTATGTGGGTGTTGACGCCGAAAACCCGCCGGGAGCCGTCCGGCGTCGAGTTGACACGCGAAGGCCTGGGAGATCTGCTTAGCTCCAGTGCAGGTCCTAAATTATTGAGGTTCGTAGGCATGCCAGTCAATTTGACCCCGCAATTAACAAGGAGAATATTAGCTCAGGGATTCAATCGGCCAATAAGAATCCTGCTAGCCGATTGCCGAAGGAATGCTTGAGCATCGACTGAAAGCCGATGATAAAACTTTGTCCGGGCCCCAGCTGTCCGCGCCCGGGTCTCGTGCCCGTATCCTCGCTTGTGCTCGTGCCCGGGTCAGCAGCAATTGCACATCGGCTATCGGCCGATACGGACTGATGTAGGCTCCTTGTAGCCGATGGCCGATGGCACCTGTGTATCGGCTAGGAAACCGATAACGCTATAAGCAAGTAGATAAGCTGTCAGTATAACATGTGCATCGGCTAGAAGCCGATGATAAAATAGATAGGCAGAATAGTAAGCTAGCGACTGCAAGGAAAACACTGTGCCATCGGCTAGAAAACCGATGATAATATAGATGACCAAATAGTAAAGATAATACAGTCGGCTTTATAAAAAGATAACCTATCGGCTAAGCACTCCGATAGAAACGTCGCATATACACCGATCGGCTCGACAAGATAAATCTATTATTATCAATTCTAGTAGTTCAGACCTAACTTGATGCAGCACAGATTAATAATAATAAAGGAACCTCAACAAGCCGATAGACCTAATGCAACTGTGATGTAATAAGATAACTTATCGGCTATACATTCCGATAAGACACTTGCGCGAAAACCATCAACCTAGCAGGAACGATTTATCGCTGGCAGCTCAGTAGGTCGGACCCAACCGATGCAGCACGAACTGATGATAAATCGCCCCCAGTAAGCTGATAAGATCTACGCACGTGTGATGTGGTATACCTGATCGGCCTAAGAGGTCGGACCGAACTGATGCAGCCGTAGACAGGGCAGATACACCTGGGTAAGGGGTGACGAGTCTTATCCTCTCGCAGGAGTTCGGACCTAACCGATGCAGCCCTGCTCGAGAAGCAAGAACCCGTCGAAAGGGTGGCGATGCGCCGAATTTGATTGATCTGTGTGGATAATCTACAAGCTACCCGGGCATACGTATATATACCCCGAGTTGACACAGTCCTGATCAGACAAGAAACAGAACTTTCCTATCTAGAAAAGGAAAACTAACAAATCCTGATCGGACACGAGATCAGGTTTCCTAAAAATTATTAAAACTATCTAACAGATAAGATAAATATCTGCCATAACGTGGTCTTCACGATTCCTTCTCAAGCTCGGTCCCTTCCAGATTAGCTTCCATTGGCTGATATTTCCTTAACCGAGTCTGATACAAGCCGTGCCAAATTTTGGCGTTAACAGTGAGTAACACTAGCACTGTGATTTTAACACAGCCAGTGAGCGGCCCAGATTAAGCGTGCTACTGTAGAAACTCATATCTTTGGCCTACTACCAAATAAGCCGGCCTAAACCGACCTACCCAGCGTAGCCCTATAAAATTGGCATCCCTCGCATGTCAGGATGAGTATTTCAGCATCGGTAACCGCAATCCGCTAGAGGAATCCTTATCTGCAAGCCTTTCCGACTTATGTTCTGAATGCAGCATGGTTGCCACAGATGCCCGAGTAGGTATATTGCAGGATTTGCTTGCCCTCCTCAAGTGTGACACAGTGCATGAGAACCCCGGATGCGCTTTGATGACATAGGTCTTCTCTGACTTCGGTAAAGCCGAATAAGGTACCCGAACCTTGCATTAGTATAGGATTCTGCTGGCGACCCTCATGGGGCATACCCTATCCAACAGAGTTATGGCCAAATAAGGTACCTGAAACTTGCATTAGCATAGGATTCGGCTAGCGGCCCTCATGGGGCGTACCCTACCTAGCCGAGTAGCACACAAGCCCTGACTGGCGCCGGAGGTCGGTTATTAGCCGAATAAGGTACCCGAACCTCGCATTAGCATAGGATTCAGCTGGCGACCCTCATGGGGCGTACCCAACTCAGCGGAGTGGTACCGAGCTCCGATTGGTGTCGGTGGATGGTTGTTAGCCGAATAAGGTACCCGAATCTCTCATCAGCGTAGGATTCGGCTAGCGACCCTCATGGGGCGTACTTCACCCAGCAGAGTTGTGACCAAATAAGGTACCCAAACCTAGCATTAGCGTAGGATTCGACTGGAGACCCTCATAGGGCGTACCTCACCCAGCAAAGTTGTGACCGAATAAGGTACCCGAACCTAGCATTAGCGTAGGATTCAGCTAGCGACCCTCATGGGGCATACCTCACCCAGCCAAGTGGTACCCGAGCTTCGACTGGTGCCGAAGGACGGTTGTTAGCCAAATAAGGTACCCGAACCTCGCATCAGCATAGGATTTAGCTGGCGACCCTTATGGGGCGTACCTCACCTAGCAGAGTTGTGACCGAATAAGGTACCCGAACCTAGCATTAGCGTAGGATTCGGCTGGCAACCCTCATGGGGCGTACCTCACCCAGCCAAGTGATACCCGAGCCCCGACTAGCGCCGGAGGTCGGTTATTAGCCCACATATGGAGCGTAGCTAGGGAAGATAACGTCCCGACTGGCGCAAGCACTCGGTCAGTAGCCCTCATGGAGCATTTCGAGTGATTCTTAAAGTGTCGCACTTCAAGTGTATCTTGGCAGACTAGTCCAACCCCCGAGCGTAGGAGATAGGCTCGTAGCTCTGAGTTCCTGTCACGCGTATCTAGAATTGGCCCTGCATTATAAACATATCGGATGAGTAGCATCTGATGATGAAAACAATCATCCAAAGAAAATTTATGTATTTTACAATATATGTAAATATGTGTTCCTCCTCTTATTGATATTAATTTCCCTGAGTAGTTGACCCCTTACGTTTAAGCACTCTGCCCGACTAGTCATAGCCCTCTAGCATCGGGAGTTGGCTCATGGCTTTTTCCCAGACACGCGTTTTGGGTGACTTTCATGGAGCAAAGTTTCACGGATCGGAATTTATGCTAATCGAATACTTTTGCAATCACTAAGAGCAAAAACAAAAAAATGTGCAGCTTGTACACCTATTAGGTGTAAGCGGCTACGGCATTGGCGAAGCCAAGTGAGAAAATATTTATCGAAAAGCGACTTAGCTGTTCGGTATTTGGGAGTGGAGATGTCATCCTTGCGTTTGGGCTTGTGAGCCCCCGAACATGTCACTTGTTATGATAATCTCCAATTGTTGAAAGTCGAAGACTGTTGTGACCAACTGCCACAATGAAAGCCGTCCGGTTACTTTTGCGGTTCCCAACCTTAGTCTGAGCCGTACATCGATGTCCTTCCACTCCTTCTGTCAGTGTGCCTTCTTGTCATCGAGGGCCTCAGCAACAGCGTCGGCCGAGTCGGCGTACTTGTTTGCCATGTCGAATAGAGCCTTGACAGAGTTGGGAGGCTTCCGAGTGAAGTTAGCGATGAACAAGGTGTCTTTGACTCCTTTTCGAAAGGCGGCGATGACGACCTTATCCTTGATCTTTGGGATTGAATTCTTCTTCTCAGAAAACCTCTTGATAAAATCACAAAGAGACTCGTTCTTCCTTTGATGCAACTAATATAAGTCGTACTCGGAAGATGACCTCTCGTATGTTCCCCGGAAGTTGGCGATGAAGCGTTCCCGGAGTTCTCCCGAGGAACCGATTGATTGCTTGGGAAGCCCCGTTAACCATATCCTCGCCGAGTCGGCTAGAGCAACTGGGAGGTAGTTAGCCATGGCTTTGTGATCTCCTCCGGCTGCTCGGATCACCAGAGTGTAGACCGCGAGCCAGGACTTGAGGCTGGTCTTCCCGTCGTATTTTTCAATTCCAGTCGGCTTGAAACCTGATGTCCAGTCGACTTGTTGCGGCTCGTGGGTGAAGGCCGGTACACCTTCATCTTTATGAGGACTCTAACTCCGCCTACAACGGCGAAACTGCTTGTGGTGGAGGCTGAAGCGCTCGTTCTCGTCTTTCAGTCGGCATTGCTCGTCTTCCTTTTGTTCGCGGCGCCAAGCGTTGATGTCCTGCTGAAGATCACGTCGTAGTCGGCCTCGGAGATCCCGGTTGTCCCGACGGTCGTCTGGATGTCGGCGCCGCCGGGCATTATTGTGGTTGCCGAGTGACGTGTGGCGTGACTCCGTGTGCACCCGACTAGAGCCGGCCGCTTGGCGTCGTGTTGAGGCAGACGAAATCGTGGTTGGAGAAGCCGAGAAGCTGACCGATTGGTCGGTACGAGGGTATCACATGACTGTTGATACTGTTGACATGCAGCAGCGGTGATCATGGCTTTTATCCTTGCTATTGTCGGGGTGGCCTGGTGATCAGGCCTGAACTGGAGTGTATCCAATAGAGTTGCAGCGGCCACGATATTCTATTAAGGAGTAACGAAGATGTCATGGTCGCCGACTCGGGTTTGGAGGATTTGTTGCTGAGCAGTCCGCCCAGCCCTGCGTAGGTCATCGTTGCGGGCGTGCAGGCGTCTTGCATCTTTCTCTTGTTGTTCTCACAGTCGGAGGGTCTCCTTCTCTTGCTGTTCGCGTAATCGGGGTGATTCCTGAGTAGGAGTAGAGCCTTTGAATGCCATGAAGATTTCTCGTGACAGAGAGAAGCTTGTTGAACTGCTGTCCAACTTAGAGTCGAAGTCCGACTGAGAGACGGAGTTGGAATAGTTGATGAGGGTGATTATAACTCCGACCTCCCTAGATCCGATCTCGAGCGGCTCTGGGCTGTATCTGAGTCGAACTCCAAGGGATCGGGTTTGCCGCGTCGGATGTTGATTGGAAATATCCGTAGCGTTGCCGAGTCTATACGGGAGATTGACGATCTCTTTCCTTCTTAGCCCGATCTTGGCCGGCTTAAGGCCGAGTCCAAGTCGAACACCGAAGGAAAGCGTTGTCCCGAGACTCGGACAAGATGAAGATTACCGCAGCAAGTCGACGAGGGTTGCTGCAACGTTGTGTGGGCCGACCGACGCAGAGTCTGCTTGTTTCCTGGCCGATCGAATCAAGTCCGGTTCGGACAGGGTGAGGCTGCCGAACTTGTTGGTGACGAAGTCGAGGCTCTCGAAGCTGATTGCTTGTCCGGGGAAGAAGCTGATGCCGTCAACTCCAGTGATTGGATCCATCAGGCTTGATGAAGATGATCTCGATGAAGCCTCTACCTAGCGCGCCAACTGTCGATGTTTTACACTGGTAATAAATATATAGGGCTACTCGTCGGAGCAAAACTCAATGGATTACAAAGGAACACGAAAGGTTTATATTGGTTCAGGTCCTCGAGATGAGGTAATACCCTACGTCCAGTTGTTGCGTATTGCCTTTGAGGCTTCTCTGGTGAGATTGTTTCTTCTGCCCTCGGGGGGCGCCCTGGTTTCCCTTTATATATTGGGGGACAGGGTTACAAAATAGAAGTCCCAGTCGGACTACGACCAAGGGATCTTCTTCTAGGAATATAACGTGCCCGACTAGGACTATATTTTCCCTGTCGTACAAGGTTAAGTCTGCCAAGTCCTATTATATCCCTAATTACAAAGCTAGACCCATCCTCTGTCCGAGTGGCCCATATGCTTGTCATGAGGTACCCGGAACCCATGGCCTCTATATTGGTAGACATGGTATTGTAGCATATATGTCTGAGTTGAAAGTGGCATTTTACATCATATTTGAGTGATGCCATTTTAGCGAAACCGAGTTTTTGTGATGGCAGATATCCAAATTTCTTGTGGTAAGGAGAAGTGGTGGCTTTTTACTGGCTTTGAATGTTCGGCCTCACAGGCAGGCATTGGGTGGCTTTGCCTATCGTTCGGCCTCTCCACCTCTTCAGTTTCTGAAGATGCAAAGTCAAATGAAACGATAGGGGTGGGCATTCGGTCTAACCAAAAATTTTGGTTCAGTCTTATGGTCTTTGACGAAATTCGGTCATCTAATATTGAAAACCGAATTACATTGGGAAAAAGACAAGACCGAGAATTTCGGTCTCGGTTAATTCGGTTTCGGTCTCGGTCATGACCGAAATTTTAATACGTTCAGGACATCCGAAAAATCAGAGAAATTACAACAAAAATTATATAGCGTTATGCACAACAACAGCCAGCAAGCAATCAAGCAAACAGCAGCAACCAAGCATGCAAGCAGCAATAACCAAGCTACATGTTCTTTTCTTCACTCTTCACTTTTTCAGCAAAATAGCAACATGGAGCAGCGGCCTACTCTGGCTCTTTTGGGCAGCTGGGTGCTAGGCACCGCTGGAATCCCGGCACTGATGAGAGGGCCTCATCAGTGCCGGGTTCAGGCCTGGCACTGACAACCACTCGCTAGGGGGCAGGGGCCGGCCCCTAGGACCCTATCAGTGCCGGGTATCTAGTACCCGACACTGATGAACTTAAGCCATCAGTGTCAGGTAGGAGTAATACCCAGCACTGATGACCTAACAACATTAGTGCCAAGTATTATTCCTATCCGGCACTGATGACTTGGTTCTAATAAAAAAACATAAATTTTTTTTAAATTTTTTTGCCAGAACAAAAGAATAGTAGTCAATCGTTTTGTACGTATCGAAGTTTGTACAGGTCATTAAATTAATTATACAGTACTATTATTAAGTCACGAATAATACAGTCATTATTCAAACATCGGATAGACATTACATATCGTCTTTGACATTATAGCTAGAACAAACAGAAATTATTTCATTGCTGAACTACTCAATAAATTGATATCTTCAGATGGTGGTGGCGCTCCTTGTTCACTTGCTGGCTGAACGTCCCTAGACATCTTGTGTGTGCCTTTTAGGTTGATGACTTCCCTAACAATGAAGCCAGCAAGTTCGTCTTGAAGGCCCTAGATATGAAGATCCGTTAAGGCAGTTGTATCTAAATGATCTCTCTACATGCGAAATAGTTAGCATATCAGAAAAAATTTTGAAGCTATTAATACAGTTATTCAATAAATGTGTGGCTATAGGAGATATATACATCTTCTTCATCCATAAATAACATATCATCAAAAAAGTATATCATGTAGCACATCACATAAAATGCACAACGGTTGTTCCCTGGTGGTTGTACGAGACAAGAAAATCCAAGCCTGACACTAAATTTTTTCTTTTCACTTGACTCCTAGTGTCCGAACGCCATATTCAGTGCATCGATGACCTCCTGAAATTCTAATTGCGCCTTCCGATGGGAATTCATGACAGTGGTGCTCAGTACGCATATTGATGACAAGGAGTAGCTAATGAAAACTGCGCACATGTGTACTTAATTAGATGGGTATTTCGTCGGAATTTAGTATGAAATCCAAATGGATAGAGATACATACTTGGCACAATATGGCAGCAGAACTGCGTCAGATTTGGACTTGTGCAATGTCAACGTCCTCGCTAAGCAGTCCACAATATTTACAAAGTTGTTGACTATATACGTTTTGTTCACACATGAAGAATCAATAAAACCAATTGGAAATTTGTTCCTCGCTTTCATCATGCACCTTCTGTAAAAGGAAAGGATGTTAGACATGCAATCGAAGAAAACCGAATACGAATTCATATTACTTCGTTGTCTACATGACTATAATAGTACTTACAAGACCCAGAGCTGCATTATACTGATATCGAGGGCGTCTTGTGGGGTTTCTGAAACCTACCCACACCACCCCTTCGCCGTGGTGGAAGTCATCATCAGTATAGTACGCACCGAGAAGGTTGTTGCCCTTTTGCGACTCCTGCATGTACCAGTGATGTAATCTCCTTATTTGGGTCTGTAGGCCGAAGAGTTGGCTTAGATTGACCAATGGATATCCAATTTTGTATTGATATGCGAGTGGTTCCAGAGAAGCATTAGGGTCTTTTCTTGGGCATTCTAATCCATGACCTGCCTTAAACTTTCTAATAGATTACGGTCGACCTGTCTGATCCCGATCTACGTGAATTCTGCCTTGAAACTCACGCTATAAACCTCGTGGAGTGACCCTGGCTGGACTATCCCGCCGAAGGTCGCGTCGAACCAGAACTTGAACTGCTTGCCGGCGATGGTGACGAAGAAGTCGCACTGACCGAAGAGCGTCGCCTCTAGGTGGCCCTCTGGCTGGAGTGTGTACGACTGCACACCCTGCGAGGGTGTGCGAGACGAGCCCCTGTGGTAGGTTGTTCTGCTGGAGGACATCGTACACCGTCGTGGCGGAGGCAGCATGGAGAATGGTTGCCCCGAGGACAACGGCGAGGAGACGCTGGACTGTTTCACCCTATAGTTCACCAATTCAATTCACTCATGACCATCATCATCATCAAATCTAGCAGCCCCAAATACGCTCCCCAAGCCCCCTTCGACCCAACTCCCCCTCAAACCCTAGCTCTTCCTTTTCCCTTTCTCAAGCACCGCCGTCGTCTCTCCCCTGCTGCCGCCGCCTCCGATCCTTCGTCGTCCATCCTCCCTGCAGATTTCTCTCCTGCGCCCCCTCTCTCCGCCCAGACCATCTCCTCCTCTCTCTCTCTCTCTTGCTGCTGCTCCTCCTCTCATGCCGCCGCCATCGCCCTTCTCCCGTGAATCGCCCGCCACCCTCGCCCTCGCGACGCCATGGATAGAGCCCGCAACTCGCTAGCCACGCTGTCCCCTCGCCCTCCCTCCCTAGAAGGCAAAGCGACACGTCCTCCCTAAAACACCACTCTGTCCCTGATCCCCCTAAACCCTAGCCACCATTGCCCTGCCTTTAGGTCGCCGGCGATCCCTCGTCGTCCAGTCTCCGTTGTCCGCCGTGCTGCCTCACCCTCACGATGCCATAGATCCCTCGACGCTGTGGAGTGCCCTGTCTCTTTGTCATGGCAATAAAGAATTGTTGGATCTTAGGATCCACGGGTTCTTTCTTCTCCTTCTCTATAGGACGAAGGAGCGACGTGTTACTACCGCTCATCTCCTTAGAATCCAGTGGAGTTGGCTCACGAAGCGGTTCTTTGTTCTTTTGTGAATATGTCAATTTCGTCGATCGCGCTGACTAGTTAGAAGTAGCATCGCGAGCCCTCTTTTTGTTTGTTGGTTGAGGTGGAGGTGGAGGTGGCGATGTAGGACTCTTCTGGCGTGGTTCCTCTGGTGGTGACATGCGTCCTGGATGATGTGGAGAAGATAGAACCTCGTCATCGTCTACAATGATGTACCGCTTCGGCCATGCGATCCGATTATATACCGCCTACCCCAAAGTTGTTACATCGTCCTCCGGTGGAATCTCTAGTCTTACGTTCTCGTGCTAGGGCTTCACAATCTCCACATCGACTCTAGCATACCCATCTAGAAGCAGAAGCCCGTGTAACACATGCATGCTCTCACATGGGTATGCTGTGCCCTCAGTCACCTCATTGCTGAGGTGCTTCTATGGTATGTGGAGCTTGCATAAAGTTGGTCTCGTTATCTCATCGACAGGATATGTTGTGTTGCATTGCTGTACTTGGTGCTCAGTAGATGCACAGCTGCTCTTCTTACGACCAGCTGGGCTCGCTTCTGCTAGGCTAGGAATTACTGTCACGCCTGCTTGCATTTGAGTTAGTGCAATTTGCAACCTTTCTTCAAACTGCACCGCCAACCTTGTTGTGTGTTCCTGCAACCTAGCTTCCATTGTTGCCTGGAGCTGTGATGAGACCTCAGCAGTGATTGATTCCCACAGAAGACACGTCTCTGCATGCTTGCCCCTACTGCGAGATCTGTAGCTATCGACTGATTCTGGAAACCCGAGCTTCCATGGAATCACTACCACTCCCCTCATGCGGCCAAAGTGTTCTTTGTTCCCAAGGGCGAGCATCAGCTCATCATTCTCACGGTCTGACGCAAACTCTCCCTGTGATGATTTAAGGTTAGCCTTGGCTAACCTCTAGTTTACCTCTTCTCAAGCACCTCTTGAAATCAAGCTCCCGTCATCTGAGAGACTGGACCCCCTTGCCATAGAGTAGTTTCTCGTTCTCCTTCCATCCTTCCATCCTTTCACCGCTGTTTGAACCTCTTTTCTCCAACTCCTCCTAAAGATCCCATTCAAGCTCCTTGTTCTGATAACCTCCAAGGCCAAGACGATGGGGGTCTATATTCTTCAAGGAGTTGGTCTTATTACATGCGCTAATCCGTTGGTACGTGCGCTAATCCGTTGGGATTCGTCAGATGTGTTGTTTTCAATGAATTCATCCCAGAAATCCTCCAAATTTTTCCAGCGGGGAAGGTTTAAGTCCGGTCTCTCTCCCTTGGCAAAAATTTTTTGTATAGGTCATCCTTATACTTCTTAAATAAGGTCGCCATCTCTGTTAGGCTCACTTTCTTGGCTAGCTCAAGCGAACATGGAGGAAAGGTGATCTTCTCCGTCAGCTTGGACCGGCACGTTCTGAGGGTCTTCATTCTCGTTCAAGTTCAGGTAATTGGAGGGACTTCCGCCTGGGCTTGAGTCCCCATCTATACCATCGTTCAGGCCTTGTTCGTGCTCCATTTCTACCTTTCAAAACTAATAAAAACATATCGATAAACAATACAGAACACTATCTTCGTTTCTATCGGGGATCAAAAGTGCTAAATGGGAATAGCGTCATAGGGAATCAAAAGTGCAGTCATAGTTTCCCTAAAAAGGAATTTAAATACCTTCCAATGATCTATGTGGTATTTAGTTCTATCATCTATAAATTTAAAATGGGCTTAAGGGAATCAAAAGTTTATAATTTGGGGCTACAAAAAAATTCCAACGTATTGTTGTTTTGTCGCGATAAGTATAGCATATATGCCTTGAGCCTGAATAATAGGGTATATTATTCCTTGAGTATAGCATATGATGCAAAAAAACTGTCCTCAAAGCATGTACAGAAAATGCAAGTTTCAGTCATATATAGATGACCAAAGGAACCATCAGATTTAAAAAACAAAAAAATAGAGGCCTAGTTGCTAATGACAACTCAGACCAAATTATGGGCAGAAACATGCCTACTATAACAGATAGTCGTGTTGGTAGTCATATGCAGTCATAGTTTACTTAGATTCCATGCAGTGACTAGATTACTCTATCTCTTTTTTGTCATCAATATCCTCTAAGTATAGCTCATACATTTATAGACAATTTCCTAAGCATATATAGGCCAAATTCAAAAAAGAGCAAAATATACATCTCATACATAGGAATATCAATATACAGCCACTCATAAGTATAGCTCATACACTCAGATGGAAAAGTACCACAAACCGACTAATAAGAAATAGCTAATATATGACAGCTAGCCAATCCACACTGCACAGCTTCAATTTTTAAAGATATAGCTAAAAAAAGATTGCAGCACACAGGATATATGGACTAGCTGATATATGGAATTCTGAAAATTGTTTGCAATAGGCCATCTCTAAACATGGTGCAAAGGCAAACCGTGTGCCTGTCATGTGCTAGCTGTGTGCATATATATGCATGCTGCATATATGATATACATGTATCCATGGATCCCACAGGCAGAAGCACATTGCTAACTGAGAATGGCCAAAAAACAAAATTAATCCTGCTAACTGAGAAAATGGCACAAGCACAGTGCTAACTGAGAAAATGACACAAGCAGTGACTATATCCTCACAACAGTGAATTAATTAGTGACTATATCGTCATATATCAAATTAATTCCCTACAGAAAATGAATAAATAACATTTCCTATAACAAAATTAATGTCTTCTACATTGCAACACACAGGAATCACCATCAACATTACAGCACACAGGAAGCACCATCAACATTGCAGCACACAGGAAGCGCCATCTTCATTATCAGGAGAAGAGGGATGAGGAGAAGGGGGAGCTCACCTCCAGCGGCAGCCGCGGTGAAGGGAGAAGAAGAATTGACGCCAGCGGTGCTTTGGGCCGGCGTCCAGGAAATGTAGGACTCGACGGCGGCGCTCCAACTCGCGGCGGGCGGCGGCGTCCAAGTGGCGGCGGTGCAGCGTCCAGGCGACGGGCGGCGGTGGCGCGGCGTCCAGTCGGTGGTGGGCGGCGTCGAGGCTGCGGGCGACGTCCGTAACAGATAAGAGAGAGACCGAGAGAGAGAGAGCGGGGGGAGGGGGGTTCCTCACCTTGTGACCTAAGACAGGTGAAGCACGGCCCGGCGGTGGTGGCGCAGATCGACGACCTGTGGCGTCAATGCAGATCGAAGCCTGGCGGTAGCGGCGGTGGTGGCTCAGATCGATGCCCGCGCGGTGCGGCGGTGGTGCTCGGCGTCCAGTCGCTGGTGGTGGCACGGCCTCTAGGCGGCGGCGTCCAGGCGGCGGCGGCGTGGTGTGTGACTAGTACTAAGGGTTTGGGAACATACAATGGGGCTGGGAATAACGGAATAAATATATAGAGACCTCATCTGTGCCGGCTATTAGGCACAGATATTACTCATATATGTCAAGTATTCCTTATACCGCACACTGATATCATTCTAGTTATATAGGGTATTATTAATACTCGGCACAGATATCTTAAATATTATTTGTAATTATTATTTCTAATGAAATTAAATAGTAATAAAAATAAATACTAAAAGCATAATTTGTTGTGGCAGTTTATTTGTAATTATTATTTACAATACAATGAAATATTAATAAAAATAAATACTACAAGCATATTTTATCGTGGCATTTTATTTCTAATTATTATTTCCAATGGATTAAAATAGTAATAAAAATAAATACTAAAAGCATATTTTGTCGTGTCTCTTTATTTGTAATTATTATTTCAAATGGAATTAAATAGTAATAAAAATAAATACTAAAAGCATATTTTGTCGTCACATTTTATTTGTAATTATTATTTCTAATGGATTAAAATAGTAATAAAAATAAATACTAAAAGCATATTTTGTCGTGACATTTTATTTGTAATTATTATTTCCAATGCAATGAAATATTAATAAAAATAAATACTACAAGCATATTTTTTTCATCATATTTTATTTGTAATTATTATTTCAAATAGATTAAAATAGTAATAAAAATAAATACTAAAAGCATATTTTGTCATGACATTTTATTGGTAATTATTATTTCCAATGCAATGAAATATTAATAAAATAAATACTACAAGCATAATAGAAATTTAGACATTACTTCAAATATTATACCAAATATTACATGGATATATTGATTAAACATGGATACATGGGCATTGATAATTAAACATAAAAACTAGATTATTGTCTCTATTTTGCTAGAACAAGCATGCCCTCCTCATGACACGACGTATATATGTGGTGTCCTTATCGAGCAGATCTTCATCACCCATGTTGATGTTAACTGCGAAGGGAGGTACCTCAAAGTCCTGAGTGTAGTCTTCTTCGCTAACAAAATTGTCAACTCCAACGATTTTTCTTTTTCCTTGAAGAACCACGTGGCGTCCCTTGACTGATTGGTCAGTCACATAGATGACTTGTGTTACGTCATTGGCAAGTACGAATGGCTCATCATTGTATCCGACTTGCTTTAGATCTAGGGTAGTCACTCCATCTTTTCTAATCCTTATGCCCCTATTGATATTGACCATTGGCACCTAAATAAAGGGACCTTAAGAGCTCCATAGTCCAGCTGCCATATATCATTTATGACTCCGTAGTATGTATCCTTGTGGCTGTCACTGTTGTCGGCATCACAGCGGATAGCACTGTTCTGGTATGTACTCTTCGCATCTTGCCTCTTCATATAGAAAGTAAACCCATTGATAAACATATGCTTCAAATGTCAAGATTGTGTTAGATAGTCCCCGAGCCAAATGTATCAGCTGCTCATTATCTGTGCCCGTATTAATGATATGCACTTTCAGCCAATCACCGAAACGAAGCCTATGTTGCTTCAAGATCCATGCTTCTGACCTTGCACGATTTTGTCTTCGCAGCATGTTCAAGTGAATGTCGAAATATGGGGACACTACTACCAATTGTTGCAGCACCGTGAAATGGGCTTGCCGAATCGATATGATATCGAGAGCGTACATTGATTTCTAACCGATTGCTCCTTTACCATGTAGTATCCCCTCATGGCGAGAGAGCGGGACACCAATCGGTTTGAGATCCATATAGTCGATACAGAACTCAAGACCTCCTCGATTGAAGTACCCTCGACAGTGCTGCCTTCTGAATAGGACCTGTTACGAACGAAACCCTTCAAAAACCCCATGAGCCTCTCGAAAAGGATACATTTGGTGCATATACACGGGGCCAAGGATTCTAATCTCCTTCACAAGGTGAACGATGAGATACACCATGATGTCAAAAAACTATAGAGGAAAACACATTTCTAGCTGGCATAACGTAATGACCACGTCTTTCTGAAGTTTCTGTAGCGTTGTAGGATCCATGACCTTTTATGAGATAGTATTGAAAAATGTACACAATTTTGTTATTGGTCCATGAACCTTCTCGGCAGAATGCCTCTTATCGCAATGGGGAGCAGTTGTGTCATCATCACGTGACAATCATGTGACTTCATACCACCTAATTTCTTCTCTTTCATATTAACCTTAGTTCTAATGCTGGACGAGTATCTAGATGGTACCTTGACTCCATGCAAACATTCGCAAAAGCTGGTTTTCTCGGCCTTACTAAGGGTGTAGGAGGCAGCCGGGAGGTAGTGACCACCACCATCTTTTTCTTGCGGGTGCAACTCTTCCCTGATCGCAAGTTCTTTGAGGTCATTCCTTAACTTGAGTGTATCCTTTGTTTTCCCAGATATGTTCAGCAAGATCTCGATAGGGCTGTCACAAACATTCTTTTCGACGTGCATGACATCGATCGCATGACGAACATCTAGATCCACCCAGTATGGCAAGTCCCAAAACACAGATTTCTTCTTCCACAGAATTGGTATGTTGTCACGTGATGGTGCACTGCAACATCCCCTACCAAGGGTAACTCTGATGTTCTTCACCTTTTGGAATATTTGTTGCCCAGTTTTATGCTTAGGAGCCGTACCATCTTCCACGGTCCCATCAAACTCTCTTTTGTTCTTGTGGTACGGGTGGTGTGAACGGAGGAACCTCCAGTGACGCATGTAAACCATTTTTCTTGAGTTAGAGCCATAGTTGCGTAGTGTCATCCAAGCATTGCACACATGAGTTGGCTCCTTTCACGGTCTGTCCTGTGAGGTTGCCTAGCATCGGGTAATCGTTGATTGTGACGAATAACATTGCACGCAAATCAAAGTAGGTCCTTTTGTACGCATCCTACACATGTACGCCATTTGTCCAAAGCTCGACAAGATCTTCCACCAATGGCTTCAGGTACACATCAATATTATTGTCGGGTTGTCTTAGTCCTTGAATAATCAATGGAATTATTATGTACTTGCGCTTCATACATAGTCAAGAGAGAAGGTTGTAGATACAAAGCGCCACTAGCCAGGTGTTGTGACGACTACTCATATCACCGAACGGATTCATTCCATCCGTACTCTACCCAAATCTTACATTTCTTGTTTCTGACGCAACCTTAGTATACTTCCTATCAATGTTTCTCCACTAGGCCCATCGGCTGGGTACTGAGCATTCCATCTTTCTTACGCTCTTCGGCATGCCATCACATCATCTTCCGTGGCCTTTGTTTGCGTACAGACACTTGAGCCGAGGAATTATAGGGAAGTACCACACCACTTTTGCTAGGATTCGCTTCTTGCGCTTCTCACACTTGTCCGCTTCATCGACACCGTCCATGTGTTTGTATCGTGGTACCTGACACACCGGGCATGCATCCAGGTCTACATACTCTTTGCGATAAAGAATGTAGTCATTTGGACATGCGTGTATCTTCTGAATTGCTAGTCCCAGTGGATAGATTACTTGCTTGGCCTGGTACGTTGTCTCCGGCAGGACGTGATCCTCCGAAAGAATCTCCCCCAAGAGAGACAGTAACTCTGTGAAGCTTTTGTCTAACCAACCGTTGCTTGCCTTGAGCTGCAGCAGTGACAAGACCGCATGCAATTTTGTCTTGTGGCAACCAGAAAAGAGAGGTGTCTCATTATCCCTACGCATGCGGTCAAACTTCTCTCTTTCCCTATCATCGGTCTTGTACTCATCACCCTCCCCATCGCGTAGCATCTGATCCAGACCAACTTCTGCGAGAAGGTCATTGACCGACGGGGATGGACCATCATCATCAAATTCCCGTCCCTCATTCAACGTATCGATACTCACCGCACCGGGTGTCTCATTCTCATTTTCACCATGTTTGCTCCAACAGGTATAGCCAGGCATGAAACCACGTGTCATCAAGTTTTCATGAATTTCTTGCATAGAAAGACCTCTTCCGTTCTTGCAATCAATGCACGGGCATAGTATAAAATTGGTGTTTTCTCGCACCCTAAATTCCTCCGTCGAGCTCACAAATGTAGCTACTCTATTAATATACTCTACGGAGCTGCACATCGAATTGTACATCCACCGACGAACCATCTTTACCGTTTCATAAGAGTTATATAAAATACAAATATCTTATTAATAAATAATCTAATATTTCACAGCATCAATTGCAATTATTATAACACACAGAGGAAAAAAATTAAGCCCATTGATTATCAAACCATATTGCTCGAGGTGTGTAATTATTTACGGGGCGTAAGAGATAAAGTAAATAAACACTTGACAACATTGATATATAAAAGGAGTAAGAGTGCGGAAATTATACTTAATTACCTCTCGAGCTTCCAAAATAAGCCAAAAAGAGCATCCAAAATACCAAGATTTAAAAAATGACAAAATTAATTGCAAATATCTTGTTAATAAATAATCTAATATTTGACAACATTAATTGCAATTATTATAACACAAAGAGGATAAAAAATAAGCCCATTACATTTCTATTATATTGCTCAAGGTGTGTAATTAGTTACAGGGCATAAGAAATATTGTGAATAAACACTTGACAACATTTATTTATAAAAGGAGTAAGAGTGCGGAAATTGTACTTACCTCTTGAGCTTCCAAATATACCAAAAAGAGTTTCCAAAATTCTAAGGATTCAAAAAAAATGACAAAATTTCGCCCCCCCCCCTCGAGCTAGATGAGCAGAACCGCATGTTCTGCTATAGTAACTCGAGAGGGGGAGGTGGGAGTGGCAAATATTTATAGGGTCAACCATCAGTGCCGGTTGGTACGAACCGGCACTGATAGTACACCCATCAGTGCCAGTTAGATCTACCAACCGGCACTGATGGGTTTGCCACCCAAAATGCACCGTCTAATGGCTCCACCGGCACTGATTTGAGTCTCATCAGTGCCGGGTGGAACCGCCAACCGGCAGTGATGTGGGGGCCACTCATCAGTGCCAATTAGGGGCACCAACTGGCACTGATGAGTGGCCATCAGTGTCGGTCCTTTTATTTGGCAGGCACGGGGCGAGGCACGGGGGGGGGGGGGGGGGGGAAGGCCTCATCAGTGTCGGGTATTGGGTACCCGGCACTGATATGCCTGCCAGAATGTAGTGTTCTGTGCACCATTATGTGTGGCGACCCTGCGACAGAGATGATGCCGAGCTGGCTGCCTGGCCTAGGATAGACAAAGCCGATGCCGACAACACGGCTCGATGCCATCGCCTGCTGATGCCGATGCAAATTGCACACGCCGACGAGCGGCTATTGCGTCCGAGCTGGGAGTGTGGCGGCTGTGGCTTGTGGTCGTGGGAGACTGGGAGTGGGAGGAGGGGTGTAGTTAGTGACTGAGGATTAGGGTTGAAGGCTTGGCGGGCTTATGGGTTGTACACGCTTCTATTGGGCCTTGTACAATAATTCGGTTTCTTCGGTTATTTTGGTTAACCGATGGAGATGACCGAATTAACCAAAATAAATTCGATATCTAGAACTGCTGACCGAATTAATAACCGAATATTCCGGTTTCAGTCACTTCGGTTTTGGTCTCGGTCATTTTGGTTCGGTTTTTCGGTTTTGGTTTATTTTTGCCCACCCTTAACACCGGACATCAAAACTCAGGACCTTAGCTTTAAAGAGAAATACACTAAGAGCAAGTACAATAATGTCAATCACTATCTATATCACCTATAGCCAATGTAGTAGAACAATAATCAGCCGTAAATAATGCTCCCTAAGCCAGTAGTATATATCTTTTGGCTGTGTGGATATAGATACCAGATTAAGAAAATTTTGGCCAATAATGGTTCACACAATATTATGTCACCTCTTTTCACGGGCTATAGATCGGCACAAATCTACAGCGGGCTGCACTTTCTTTCTTCCACGTAGGACTATGCTAACGAGGATATCTCTATAGCCTGTTAAGTCATCATTATTGTACTTTCTATAAGGACAATCTCAGTCTTATATTCTCCACATCATCTATAAACTAATATTAGGCACTCGATGCACACACTACTAATTTAATAAGCAATGTCATCCATCTCTCACCGTTTCTTGAACTTAGCACCAATCTAGCTCTTGCATGTGACTCCCTTCATCAACAAATATAATCATTCAACAAATATAATTATTCCTACTTTTTAAGCAGAGATTAAGAAGAAGGAAATCGAAACAATTTTAGTTTTTTTATGGTAATGTGCTTATTAAACGTGCCATTAGTTGAAAAGGTTTGCGAGGCAATTAATACAAAAAACAACAGTTAATAAGGGGTGAAAGGGCAAAACAATAACAATACCTAGGAATGTTTGTACTTGTGCACCAATTCTAAAAGGTAGGAATGCTTATATTTATAAATGGAGGGAGTATGTTTTTCCTCTCTTCCCTTAGAGCAAGTTTTATAATAGAAGTGACTACTATCTCTAATTTTATCAATGTCATATGTTAGTGCACTAAACATGCAATCTCCCACAGACATGCACATACCTCGACAGAGTACGACATACCAATTTTTATACAGAAACAAACCCATACATATGGATAGAGTAAAAAGAAGTCCCAATAAGGAAAGAAACACAGACTCCTACTCGGGCTCTACCAGGACTGCATGGATTCATATCCTAATATGTTTCCCTAGTTCTGCTTGGACAAGGGGGCAACCAAGGGTATAAATACAAGACCTCCCATGGGGGAGAAGGAAGCCACCCGCCAATCTCATGGAGTCGTCATTGGAGGAGCCTAACAACAGCTAGCCGCCGACCACCATATCTAAGCTCTACACCAACATAATAGCAGACTTGATTAGGATTTCTTCTCCATACTTTGTACTCATAAGATTGATATAGTGAAAAACACCACCTTCCGGCCAAATTGGAGTAGGATTATTACCTATCTTGCAGGCCTGAACTAGTATAAAAATCCATGTCTCCTTGCATCTTCGTTTGCATCTTCATATCAGTCTTACAGTATGTCCTTAAAATACACCGTATATACACGGATACTACCGTCGAGTACCAATCCATCGACATCATCTACCTATAAATTAAGAGGCAACATATATAATAGACAAATTTTGCTACAGGACATCGCCACTTTACGGTTTTAGCTATAGGACACCATGAGAGTTAAACTTTACGGGAAGGCACTCTGTAAAAGTAGTAATTTGCCCATGGACACCGCCCTGTAGGATCAAGGAGGCTGGCTAGAGGGGGGTGAATAGGCGGTTTTAAAACTTTTAGCTAAAACCGGGTTTTATATGCGAAAGCGTAAATTTAAATGGTTTTGCACAAATCAATGCCTAAATTAACTAGTCTCAACTAATTGCACAAAGAAACTAGGCCTATGTTGAGGTTTGCAAACCTAGGGTGATAAACAAGCAAATATACTAAACTAAATTAGGTTTTGCAAGCCTAGAGTGATAAAAATGTCACAAGTAATCTCTAGTATGTAAATTGCTCAAAGTAAATACAATAAAGTAAATGAGACAAGTTACAATCGATTTTTCACCCGATGTTCGAAAATTTGCCAGTTTCCTGGGCGAGCCCAACTTCACCGCTCAAACCATCAAGCCTCCAAATCCCCTCGTTAAAGATAGGCAACATAGGTGCCGGTTCTGAAGTGGTCTTCCCAAGCCTCGATCACTAGGGGTTGTTTTTTCTCCACTTTGGAGATGGCGAATACCAAGCCACTCATAAGTACCATCGGGCCTTCTCCACAATCTCCTTTGGAGAGGTCACCGGGTCAACTCCTCCAAGCCATCTAGGAGGTGGCAACCTCCAAAAGTAACAAGTCTAGGATGCTTGCTGAGGATGATCAAGTGACACACTAGTTCTATCAATGAAGCAATGCACTTGGCTTGGCTAAACTCACTTTCCAACACCTCACTAAATAGTCTAAGTGCACAAGGGTATGAGAGTTCTTGCAAGGGATCAAGATAATGCAATATTGTGCCAAAACCTTATTCTTGCTGTTAGTGAGGGTGTATTTATACACCTACCAAGCCCAACTAGCCGTTAGGGGCGAAATCTCCAACTCATAGTGGTCTGCTGGTCAAACCACCATGGGTAGGCCAATCAGGCCGCTCACCAGACTAACGGCTAGAAAAGTAGCCATTAGCTGTCCTTTCAAATGCCGCCGGTTAGACCGCCATAGGGGGACCAGTCAGACCGGCCTTGGCTCCATCAGACCGTCCTCGGCTCGGTCTAACCGTCGTCGGTTATGGCGACTCTGTTTCTCCTCAAAAAACAACTTTGTATGCCCCTGGTCAGACCACCAACGGTCAAACCGCCGGTCAGTTTTCAGCACTACCCACAATCAGTGAAATGTCAATATCTCATGACTCGGGTGTTGGATTTTTGATGTTTTTGGACTCTATGAAAAGCTTATTCAAAGCTCTATCTAACCCATGAACAATCCATCAAAGAATCACAACTTGTCTCAGGTAGAAGGGGCTCAAAATCCAAGAGACACTCCATCGGGCATGCACACATGAGACCACTCACTTCTATTGGACATGCCCACTTATCTCTTTGTTTGTGACCTGAGATAACTCACCACACATGGCTAGATAGGCTCACCAAATGTGCCCATATGCATATGAACTAACATGGCACAAGATCATCCACATGCTCACTTCATAGACCCTTCTTGATAGTACGGAGGCTATCTAGCAATCCGGTCTCTACCAAACTTCAAGACCGGCAAAAGACTAAGAAAACATTCTTAGCTCTATTATATCTTTGCCTTGCGCCATCCAACACAAGGTTAATTCTTGAGATATCAAGAATTTCTGCTCATCACACGCTTGACTTCATCTTTGTCAACGCAATGGTGTCTTTGGCTTGATGACCATCAATCCATGATAACATCCATATGCTTCATCACGTGGGACCTATTCCTTTGCACCACTCAAAGGAAAATATTAGTCCTCACAAATCGGTTGTCATCCTCCACTTGATGACCAACCGGATGCACACCAAAAATATAAATAAATTCATTGAGTACTCATTAACACCATAATTGTCATGTACTCTCATATAAGCTCAAGTGCAAAAGATTCAAAATAAAGTGTATGTGAACAACATGGATCCTAGAACATGCATAACAAATATATAGAATTTTCTCCCCCTAAATATATGCGTACAAAATATTTTGCATGGAAGACAAGTGTATGCATTATAAAAGGTGAACCGATGGAAGTTTATCCTATACATATATAGAAGGCATATAGCAAAGATATAGACAAATGTAACGCATATTTTCATGATCTCCATGTTCTCAATTTAAAGGAAACTAAATAAGATAAGACATGAATAAACATTAGTCTCACAAAAATTTATCAATAACGTGGAAATCATATCTATGAGCCTATCAAAAAGCGGATGAAGATAAGAAATGATACATATTGCTTTGATCTCCATGGATTTCATCATTTTTTTCCATTTAAGTCCATCTTCAAAGGTTATATGGCTATCCATCTCATTATCGGGGAATAACCTAGTTGATAACTTATGAAAAACAAAAAAGATAATCCCATAAAAGTCAGTTTATCATCGATCACAAATCAACAATTACACAAATTGTTTGATCCAAAATCTTTCAATCTTTTCTGTATTTGCTGATGGATGGTATCCCGATATAAAATATGTAAACGTGAGATGGAAGATGGGATAGAAGATGATTTCATTTCAAGGTAGAGATCGCATATATAAATGAAAGAAAAATTTTATCAACTATATGAAAAATATAGAATGAGCTCCTCTAAAGATGAGCATACATATGTAAATAGAGAAAAAAAACATATGCACATATTTAATGAAGAACAATGAAAGAGGTAATTCTATATTTTGGACCCACAAGACAAATCAATTTAAAGCATGAGGAATTTAATATATACCTCTTACTATGTCTATCTTCATATCCAACTGAGACTAGATAAGAATATACTCAATAAAATATTAGTCTCATGAAATTAGATTTGTCATTAATCACTGAAACCAAATTAACAGCACTTGAACTTACACGCCCCTATTATTTAATATTTTTGGATTGACGGGGGAGAGAGAAGGCATGAAAAGACAAAAATGCCATGGGTTATCTGGTTCATATTGAGACTGGTTCACCTTCGCTGCCTCCAGCTCCATGAACTCTGGCGCCGGCCCTCCCCCTGCAGGCCTCGTCCGACAGGTTGCGTCGTGAGATGCTGGCCCTTCCGTGGCATCGGACATGGCGACAACGTCAGAGGGCAGACTGACGAAGCTCCTCCTCCTAGTGTAGAGTGGGTGCTCGCAAGCGGATGTGAAAAATACGAGGGGCATTTTTGCCTTTTCATACGAAACTATGCCTTCTCTCCTTCCTTGTCAATCCAAAAATATTAAAATAATGGGGCGGTGTCCATGAGCAAATTACCACATTTACAGGGTATTTTCCCCCCAAATTTTAATTCTTTGGTGTCCTACAGCTAAAACCATAAAATAACGATGTCCTCTAGCAAAATTTGCCTATAAAATATATTAACTCTAATACACAAACATCAATACCTCCAATACTCTCACGCTCTTCTTGGATCACACTCTTCTTTGAGTTTATGTGGAGGCTACCTCTTGCATGAGAGGGTGGCTCATCATCTCTCTTCTCACTTGTCTCCTTCACATCATCACCTAATTCTGTGTGGCACTTTTAGGGACAACACGTTAAGCATTATAGTACTTGCTCTTACTAACTCAGGATAGATCAAGCCAGCTCAGCTTGGCTTGGCTCAGCTCGTTAAGATAACAAGCTGGTTCGGCTCGGTTCGTTATCCTAACGAGCTAAAAGTCTGGCTTAGCTCGTTTTGTTTGTCAGCTTGAGCCAGCTCATTTAGCTCACGAGCCAGAGCAATTAAACACATAAATACATAATTCAAAGGTATTATTCATAGTATTAGTACACATTACCACTGTGAAGGCATTGATCAGTACTTCAAAGGTATTATTCATAACCAGATTAACAATATTATTCCTAAACATATTAGCAGTACACATTAATACATAATCCAAAGGTATTATTCCCAATTCCAAACACAATCAGTATGCAGTATACACTATTCACTACTCACTTAGTCGATAGTCAGTACTCTAATCTCTACTCACTAATTACTATGGAGGCATGGAACAATTTGGCTTTTTTGCCTTTTTCCTTTATGGGTTTGACCGCTTCGCTTAGGCACTTAGGCTGCTGGGGCTGGGCTCGTTTGGCTCACGAGCAGCTCGAGAGCGAGCTCGTTATAACTAATGAGCTAAAGGCCCTGTTTGGAAAAGTTTAAGATTCTAAGAAGCAACCGATGAAAAACCAACTGGTGAAAATCTAAATCTAAAGAAGTTGAGTGTGGCTTTTAGTTCATTTTCTGGATTCGACAACTACAGATTCTCAGGATCTTGAGTAAGAATTTGGACTGTTTTAGAGAGCTTTTACTAGCTGGAAATTCTGGAAGAAGCTGCAGCTAGTAAAAACTCCCCCAAATAGGGCCAAAATCTACTCAGCTCGCTAACAAATCCAAACAAGCCGAGCCAAATCAAGCCGAACCGGACACAAGCCAAACGAGCTAGCAAGTCACAAGTTTTACGTCCAGCCCTACTCAAATAACACGTCATCCTTTTACCCACATGGCATAACAATAAATTCTAGTTGAAGCATTGAGAGTGCTCTAAGGCATCACAGGCGATTGAAGCAGGAAGCCAATGAAATGGTGCAAGATCATTGCATTGGAACTTGCAAGGCATATTTGGTATACATACATACATAGTTACACATCGTATCACCCACCAAGAAATATATTGCAGTGTGGTAGATACTGTCAAAAGAAGTTGCAGTAAACTGCTCAACTGGGCAAGAGACCAGCAAAATGCAGGAGAAAGTTACAGGGGAGAACGCCTCTAGTGGAGCAGGGAAGGAGATCACCGAAGAGCGCATGGAGATGGAGTAGCAAGTAGCAACCAGGCCAATCTCACAGGATCACCTCCCAGCCACAAGACCACTGAACACTTGGCTGTTCCCTGCTAGCGTCGCTTCCCACTCGATTGACGACAGCAGTATTTGCGAAAGCGTGATTACTGCCTGCTTCATGTCTGGCCGTAGAACAGGATCTTCCTCCACGCATTGTTTTGCTAGCATGGCCATCTTTAGCAGAAGAATTTTACAGTGAGATTTAGCTTTGGAGCAAAGGTACGCGAAAATGCGCAGGAGATGTTGATTATCAGAAACCAACAGATATTATTAAGCATACCTTGTACACAGAGTCATGTGGATACAGGTCCATTAGATTAGGGTCAATGCAGTCTTTCAGGCTCCCCATATACATTGAATTACGACAGTTCCTTAGTGCAGTCAACATCTGCATTGTTAAACTACAGTAGTTCATACCTTTTGGAGTCAAAATAACAAGTAAAATATACTAAAACTTCAATAAAGTCAATGAGAGACACTGTAACAATGGATGGCACGATAATTCTAAATCCATAAGTTATAATGACCATATATGTTCAATTGCTTTGGCTCAACTTAGAAAACTTACAACTGATGCCAAGGAACGCCTTTCTGAGTTTGAGCCTTCATTCATCCTATCAGTCCTTGTAATTGCCTCCTTTCCAGATATTAACTCAAAAAGTACTACTCCAAAAGCATAAACATCACTTTTCGTAGTTGCCAAGCCATCACGCAGGTATCTACAAGAACAAAGGAAATGTCAGGACTAAAGATACTAAAACTTGAGCCAGAAATTGTTTTTCTAAATCCGGACTGAGCTTCCAGCAAATGTACTCACTCAGGGGCCAAGTAACCAAATGTACCCACAACTTTTGTGACAGAAGCCTCTGTATCAGTGGACTTCACTACCAGTTTTGCAAGACCAAAATCTGAAATCTACAGAGACAGAAAATTCAGGTAAACAACAGTTTGTAAAGTGTCTGCTATAAATGGTGCTAGGAAAAAAAAAGCAAACAATTTCAAATCACTTAACCTTTGCTTTGAAGGATTCATCGAGCAAGATATTACTTGATTTGATGTCCCTGTGAACATAATGATCCTTTGTATGCTCATGAATGTATTCAAGTCCTCTAGCCGCATCAAGAGCAATTTGGACCCTGTAGATCCAAGACAATGATGTGTAACCTGGAAAAGAAATAAGAAAAAATCAATCAATAACAATGGAAAATGTATAAGCGAGTGTGCTGAAAAGAAAAGTTAACAAAACTCAAGTTAGCAGCAATCAACAAATGTTCCCAAGCAGCAATATTTTTAGAACTTTTACATAATGGTTGCTTTTGATTGGTACCTACTCGACAAATACAATGTAAAAGTGCTGGAAGTGGAAACATTACATGGAGAGGTTATCAGACAGACAGAAGGTGTAGGAGTTTCACAATATCAAAATTTATTAATGTAGGGTTTAGGGTTCAACAGATTGATCGATTGATCAATGAGAGCGAGCAATTAGTAAATCACTTGTAAATCAAGTGCCAGATGGCGGTATACCTTTGCTTTGTGGATCATGAAGGTGATTCTTGAGTGAACCTTTTTGAGAGTACTCGTAGATCAGGAATAGTTCATCCTTGCTTGCTGCATAGCCAATCAACTCTACCTTTGACAAATCATGGGTCACACAAATGAAATTCAATAAACTGGATATAGGACATAATCTATTCCAAGGATTTATGAGACTGTAAAATGACATACCAGACTGGCATGATGAACCTTACAAAGAACTTTCATCTCTACTATAAATTCTTTAGTTTTAGTTGCTGTCATTCTCTTTATAGCGACCTCCTATGTAAAAAACATATTTGTTATTGGCAAGGCAAAATCACAGCGATAGTTTTGCATAGATACGGTCAACTCAGATCTCAGACCTGGTCCCGAAGTACACCATAGTAAACAGAGCCATATGTACCATGGCCCAGAAGATTTGCATCAGAAAATGAATCGGTTGATGCAAGTATTTCTTGATATGTAAACACAATGGGCTTCTCCCTATCAAACACGTCTACTACGACACCTGTGTGAGAGGAAAATTAAGAGCAGCTTGTATATGGCAGGAACAATAGAAAAAATAGAACAAATCAAAGTAGAGTGTGCTAGGCTGCTAGCAATGGCTCGTCACATTAAGAAAATTACAAAGATGTTTAATTATGAATTTCTATCTTGACAGTTTTGTTTTCTTGGATCTTATTTGGACAAAGTACTTGCGTATAGATGTTCAGATCATCAGACATGTTTGGTGCTACTTGAACTCATACAAAAAATTGAACAGGATGCATTCCTGCTTAAAATCATTGCAAGAAAAGCAACAAAGTGATGTTGACATGAGTGTCATATGCAATAACATTTTGATACGAGAGTTAAGCATATGACAACATTTCGATCTGTAATATGCCTATATAGGGTAGCAGATTTTTCAGGCCACTCTTATATTTAATATCCACGTGAAATAAACTCTGCAAAACCACCGGGTTATGATGCTGTGCAGATGCAGTGGCCAGGAATTATTCCCATCATATATATATATAATCATGTTATGTAGCACAATGATGGTCAACAGGAGATGAACTGACCTTTTGGGATATTCATATGATGATCACCACCATCTGTTCTTGATTGTTTCACATTTCCAAACTGGCAGCATAAGTATCTTCCAGAACCATAACAAAAACTACCACTCTTAAGAAGTTGAAACTTATGTGATATAGACTGGTCTGGGCTCTTTCCCTGGTTATTTGGAGATTGGGGATTGTATTGGGACAGCTTGCACAGAACAAGTACAAGGAGAGCGATAGCAATCAAAGCAAGTGCAACTCCCATGCTGCCAATAACCCATCCATAAGGGAATTTTGTGGAATGATGTTCTGATACATCTGCAGTTGTAAATCAGAAAATTAGTCTGTTAGTTTATCATGATAAGGAACAGGTCAATTGTAGGCTACCCAACCTAACAAAACCAAAAATTTTCAACATTAATACTTGAACAAAACAATAGGACAGGATCCTCAATGTGATAGCAACACGCTGAAAATTTATAAAAGAGGAAATCAACAATGTGATAGCATAGCAAACAAAGTGCATCAACTCTAATAGGTCCCTCCATACCTGAGAATGTATTTTGTGCGGGTGCTGGCACAGGAGTAGGAGAGGGAGGGGAGATCACAGCATAAGGTTGACCAGGAACTGCAAATGACATGGTTTTACAGGAATGAAGCAAAAAAAAGGTAAAAGCAAGAACTGCGCCAAAAAAAAAACTTACAAGCTTGAAAGGAGGTATCCAAAATAAAACAATTTGGAAGTTCATAAAAGAATGAAGTGGAATAATATCATTGAATTTGTGCCAAGAAGATAGTACTATACAGATATGAATGATAACATTGAACAAGGTTAACCTGCAAAAAAGCAAAATAAGAAAAACAAGATGAAGCAATTTGCTAACAAAAAGGCCAACATTGCCACGTATTAAGCCTATTGCAGCCCATGCCTGTAACTTAGGGTCTCATCGCTATTAAATACAGCTAACAGATAGTACCTTATGTTTGGTGACAACATAATTGGGTTAACTTCGTAGTAAAACTTAGAAGCATGGCATGTGTTTCGAGTACAATCACTCGATATCACAATGTGAATGTGCCTCCTTGTTTGTGCCAAATTTGTCTGTAGCAGCACATCAGCAGATGCTACCAACCAGTCAAGGACTGAAGGGATTATTTTACTCCATTCAGTATACTCTCTGAAGACAATCATGGACCTCACAATTCAATGTTGGTAGCCGTTTTCAGAGACTTGTTTAGGCTGAACTGAATGGTAATGAGCACTTCACGTGTTCTAGATTGTGTTCGTGCTCCTTCCCGTTTGAATTGATCTTAAGAAAGAAATGGAATGTTAAATCCCAGTTCTATCTAGCCGATTACTATATAATGGGCAAGCATCTCTGTTCGTCCCTCATTAAATAACGCATTACTATATAAATTATTGGACCAAATAATTTCACCGTGTTCATGAAACAAACGGTAAGTTCTCGGTGCAGCCACAAAAAGAAAAGCACGATGCGGTGTGTAAGGATGGAAGTTTGACTAAATTGTGGGACTGAATGATCACTAAACATTTATTCACCTGAGTTGAGTGGGATGTAGTACACCTTCCCCGTGGTTATGGGATCAGGGCCGGCCATGCCATTGGCGGCCTCGATGGCGTCCATGCTGGCCCCGAACCTACTTGATAGCGATTCCACCATGTCTCCATCGACGCCGACGTAGCTGAGGAGATAGTTCCAGGGGCCGGACGAGCAGCCACAGAGCAGGTGGAGAGCCACCACGGCGCCGGGCCGGGGAGGCCGCAGAGCCGGTCCGCCCGGCGGCGGCACGGCTAGCCCCGCGTACGCCGCGGCAGCCACGTCGGCCGCTGTGACGTTCGGCGTCGCCGCGGCGGCGGCGGCGGCCGAGGGGACAGTGTAGGTTGTGTTGGCGAGGTAGGTGCGGGAGGCGAGGCAAGAGCAGTTCTTGCGGATGAACGCGTAGCCCGGGTTGGCGGCCGCGTCGGCCGTGAGGTCGCCCGGCGCGGCGTCGAACATGGACTCCAGCACGGAGGCGTTCGCGGCCTCACCGGCTGCCGGGAAAGCGATGAACGCCGTGCAAACGCGCGAGAGCTCGGAGCAGGCGAGCGGCGCCGAGGCGGTGACGTTACCGGGGTCGGCCGCGGCGGTGTCGTCACCGGCGCCTTCGCCGGGGCAGGCGACCGCCAGGAAGAGGAGGATGAGAAGCACGGGCGCGGGCGGGCGGCGGCGGCGAGGCGGCATTGGGGGCTAGGGTTCTGGGCTCGAGGTGGCGAGGTGGTGGTGGGGCATGGAGATGGAGGTGGCAGTGGCGAGCAGAGAGCTGGATGCTTCGCGTGGTCGGGTCACTGGAGCACACTGGGGGACGGCGCTTTTACTAAGACGACGGGGTTAATTAGAAAGTAAGCACGCACGCACGGCCATGGATGGTACATGGTAGATCACTGTCTCCTGCTTCATTCCTTGTGTATGTTATGCCCATATTGCCCTTGCATCCATCATTCCATCAATAATCCGTCTTTGCTCCCGTCCGTCGCGGGGAATGGGAACGGTTAGTTCGGTAGGCCTCGTGGACTGGTCGAGACTGTCGAGTAAAGCTTGGGGGTATAACGGTGATCATTGATCAGGTAAATGAAAGAGCTTCCAGTGATGATGTATTTCCTTTCCACAAAATTTTACTTTAAAATACTTCGTTGCCATCGTATCTATACTACTTCAAATGAGAAAGCATTCTATGCACCATGTTTTTACATGCATACATCATGCATATCAACTAACAAATATCACTGAAAATTCTAGAAAAATTTATATAGCATTACACCTATATGTAAAGTCTCATCTTTAAATTTATTATACATATAAAACAACGAATAAAATTTTGACTGATTTATACTCTTAAAACTGTCAGACTTTTTGCCACGACTAAAATATAATAAATCTGAATATAAGATTTTATACATAAGTGTAATACTGTAGGAAGTAAATGTAAAAATTTTTCTAAATTTTTTTATGATATTTGTTAACTGATGTGCATGGTGTGTGCACAAAAAAATTGTGTAGATAGAATATGTTTTCACTTTAAATATTGGTAGTGGTAATGAACCGCCCCTATTGTTGACATATGGGTCCAATAATGCCAATGAAACCTTTGTGCTTCTAGATTCAAGCATTTCTAATCCTTGATCTCGTCCGGATAAGCAAATAAGTGATACTAACCTATTTGATCAAAATATATATTTTTTAGATATATTTTAATATATTATCTTTTATTTATAGCAAAGTATGGACATTTTACTAAGTAACCTACGATGTATTTCTATTTTATAATCGCACTAACACTATGATGTGTTTCTAACAGAAAAAAAGACATGGTAGTGGTACAATAATATTGCGATGTGTTGGGATACAAAATATAATATTAAGATTTAATATGATAGCACCGAATAATTTGCTCGTACTAGTGTGGCTATTGAAGCATAAACCCAACCATCTTAACATCGAGAACCCTTAAGGGCTCCTTTGGTCGGAGGATTTTCAAAGGAAAATTAGAGGATTTAAATCCTTATAATTTTTTTCTATGAGTTACAAAATTCCTTTGAAATGCATTTCTATGCATCCATTTCATAGGATTTTAAATATAAGCTCCACCCTTATGGTTTTATTTCTTTTGAGAATTTCAAAGCAATCTCTCTCTTTCTCTCTCTACAATCACTCAAGCTAAGTAACATACAACCTCAAAATTCCTATATTTTTTCTATGAGCTATCTGAACACATGTTTTGAATAATTCATGTGGTTTTATTTCTTGTAGGATTCAACATGTCTTAACATTCCAATCATGTGTTTTTTCTATTACTATGTTTTTGAATTTCTGCATTCTAAAGGGGCCCTTGATCAATCAAAGGCTGGCCAAAAGTCAAAACCCATTCAATCATCGAGAACCCTTGCCGACTGGCGAGCAATTTTATAATACTTGAGGAGGTATCGGGACGCACCGTATTTTCTAATATAATTTTAGTATCTCTCGGTATCTTAGATATGAGGTATCAAATTTTATAATAGAAAAATTATGGTATCTTTTGATATCTCTTATGTACCCTAAAATTTCTATTTATTGGAGAGGTTACGAGAAGAGACCACTTCAAGACGGGCCTGTACGAGGGAACCATTACGCCGTGAACTTAATTTGCAGTATGTAATAAGATAATTACATAGAGCAGGTACTCTTGAAATCACCAATATATCCGTAATTCACATTCCTTGTTTATAAATACGGTCGGATAAACATTATAAACTCAAGGACAATTTGACATCACAGACTGTAAGCCCATTCTGAGCTCTTCATTGAAGACACTGGGAGTCTCTGACAGCTCCCTTTTTATCCATGTACTCATCTACTGTGCAAATACATCAAAGTAACAACAGTAATGAAGTTTGGCAGGAAACTGAAGATGGGCTAGGAAGCCAATAAACGATGGCTACTAGTAATATAACAAACCAAAATTTACTAACAAATCGTGGCATGTCTAACATCTAACATTGTTTCTTTGGATGCGAATCAAACATGGCTTTAGTTAATTAGTTAGAGGGATCTTTTACTAGTACTAGTAACAATGCAAAAAATCTTTATTTGCCGATCGAGGGTGAAAGCTCGGGTACTGTAAATATATCCACTCCTAAGATCAAAGAAACTTCGGGGGCGACGTGGGAATTGGAAATCTACCCTGGGCGGGGATCAATCCACACACAAAACAACGGGAGCAGGACCAAACCCAGGACCGCACAATTAACGAGACTCCGTTTGTCTTTGATACTATTTTTACTATTTGAAAAAGGTTAGCAATCCAAAAGCACCCGATTTCAAAGATTCCACTAGCTAGTAATTACTTCTCCAAATTAAAAAGAGGGGGTAACAGGGTAGTAAATGTAATGCTGCCTCCTCCTCATTCGTCAGTAGTGAGTTCAGCCTGCCGCTTTCGCCTCTATAATTGTCTATGCTGCACATATTAGCGCTAGGTCAATAGAGGAGCCTACTGTTAACTGTAATAGTAGACATTAAAACTAATGTGTACAATAAATAAATTTTTATTTATTGTAACACTAATATTTTAATATTGTTTTGGATCCACTATCTCTCCTCTCTCTTTCTCTTCCTCTTTTTTCTCCTATCCTGCACAGGCAAGCGGCAGCAGACGCCGGGGCAGGCGCAGCGGAGGCTAGTGCGGGCGAGTGGCGGTGGGCGCTAAGGCGGGTGCGGGAGCGAAGGTCGGTGCGGGCGTCGGGACGGCGGTTAGGGTGGGCGTGGCGGTCGGGGTAGGCACGGGTAGGGACACACGAGCAAAGGCGCGGGCCCATCTCGCTTCGTTGCACGCATAGAGGCCAACGATAGATTAGTCGACGGCTCCTCTTCTCTCTCTTTCCCTCTCTTCTCTAGATCATAAAAAAATCCTACCTAGAGTCTTATAACTAACTATTGTACATGGTCTTATGTGCTGCGTATTGTCCAGTGATGTTCATCGAGATAGCTACTGCTTCATAAGCAGCTGGTTACTTGCCATCTCTCTAGCTACTATACTCGTACCCCAGAAATGCCAGAGTACAGAGTAAAGCAGAGTACTATACTACCCTGAAACTTTCCTTATGTCCTGAGCACCGCAACCACGATTACTGCAGCATGTACTTACAACTTAAGATACCCTGAGCAATCAATCCACCGTGTACAGCATGAAATCATTTCACAGTTGCACCAGCACTATTGCAACTAGCAGCAGACTACACGGCTTGAGTAAAAGCAGAGTCAGTACTGCCCGTTTGGTGGTGGTAGCTGGGCGTCGTTAAAGGCCTGAGCTGAACGGCAGCGAAGGAGAGAGGAGGATGCGCCGATGCATGCGGCCAAAGGCCCCGCACGTGGGGTGACCGACAGCTGGTTGCAATGCCTGGTACCATGGCAGCTAAACGCCGCGCGAGGAGTAGCCCCGCCCGAGCGGCCGAGGAGGTAGGAGGAGGTGGTGGTGGTGACGCACCGCCACGCCGCGCCACGCCACTGCCAGCGTCGGTACAGACAGGCGAGGAAAGAACGATTTTCTCGCTGAGTTGTCAGTGCGTTTCCGTACGCACACATCCACTCAGATCTCCGGGGATCTTTTTTTTTACGCCTTGCCGCAGCTCAACAAAGCCTGCGGCCGTGCATGCGGCTGCGGTGGCGTGCGCGTGGCACCGGCGCCAGTTTTGCGAGAAGCGGGTTAGCGTGTGCTACGTGCTGTCCGAATATTTCCGTGGATACGGTGGATAGCGGTTACAGTATTATCCGGTACTTCGCTACTACTAGTGTCCTTGTCTGGTTGATTAGGGCCATGGCAAGGGCAAGGCACACGTGTTGCTGTTGCTGAACCGTTAAGAAGCTGATCCTGATTAATTATGCAACTAAACTGGCAGGCACACGTAAGGGGACAAGAAAAGCTCGCTTCCCCTGTTTCGACACAACAGAGCCAATGCCTTCATGCATCATACTGTATGGAATTCAGCCATTCAGGTGAAACTATAATTCTCCAGTACTCCTGAGTCCTGGGCGCCTGCTGTTGTAATCGATCAAATCAACTAACCATGATTACGAGGGCTACTCGTATTGCACATCTCATGTCGGCAACATGGTAATGATACACGGTCCTCTTCCTCTCGTAGCCATCCAGACACCGTTCGATTTCGACCTCACGCGCCGCGCCCGTTCACTGCTCTGCCCGTTCCCGCCTTGCTGCCAAACCGCTGCCTGCGCCACGTTAGCCGCCGCTTGCTCTGCCCCGCCCCGCCCCCCACCTCGGCGCGCGCGTGCTGCCCCGGCTACACCCGCAGCTTTGGTCCGAGCCATCATCTCGCGGCGCAGCGCGCCTCACGGGCGACGTGCGATTGTGCGATCCCGCACATCGATCGCCGCGCGCGCCGCATATGCCGTGCCGGCGCAGCGCGCGCGATCTTGTCGTACAGGGTACAGAGCACCACCGTCCCGCGTTGCAACGCGAGGACGCGGAGTAGCTGTCACTGTCCGCGCACGGTACCGGACGAGCGGCCGGTATTCCATTAAACGCCGAAAATACGCGACAGATTCCATAAAACCACCCCGGCACATGAACTCTTTCTAGAGAAGAACATGGCTTGCTTTGATGGAGGCAATAATGGGGATGGCCCAGACGCCGGTAGGAGAGCCCCACCACCGTGGAGTTCGAGTGAAACGTAGCCAAAGCCGATCGATAAGATTAGGCGATCACAGCTTCACGTACACCTTTCACGGCCACGATCTGCAGTAGGACGCGCCTTGAAAAGGGAGTCCAAAACATGGGGGTGCCTCCTGATAGACGTGGACCCTTAAGACTTTGCAGACCGCACCACGTATATGGCGTATATCCTCATCGGACCTGGTCCAACACTCCAGCCTGGGGGCAGGCCCGAAATCCTTTTATCAGCTAGATTAGATGATCTCCCGTTGCAGTACAGAGTACAGACAACAGAACCTCGGTTTGCGACGAAAGCACAATCGCCGTACTAAGTAACAGTAGCAGAAATTGTGATCCACTGCTTAGCTTTTCCTCGCCTATGTTAGACCATGATACTAGCTTGGAATACATTCTTGCTTGATGCTTTGGATAGGCTACCTACAGGGTCACACCCAGTGGCAACTTGAGAGTGGGAGACACAGAACTACAAAAGCAGGGGGCATTCATGAGTGCCTGAGTGGTGGGGTCCATCCAGGTAGTGCTGCACGGCCCGCGTACCACTGTCCAGCTCGTCAAGCGACTCATGTCATGTGTTAGGTCACCAACACGAACCGCTTTCTCCTCTCCTCGTCTCAACTGTTTGCTAACAAGCCTATGCCAATATCGGAACACCGACAGTTATGTGCCTGGAAAAAATATCTCCGATATTTTGTATAACTAAATGTTTAACTGCAGCTCTCACTGATTACTAATTAGTATATGTATCTTTTTTCCAAACGAGATAGCACCGTGTAACCTCTTTCTTGTACGACGGAAATTTTCAAATGAGAGGGTTAGGGGAAATGCAAGATCCTTTATGATGAAATTTCAGTTGGGGTGGATGACGCTAGCTTGTTTTATCTTTCAAGCAAAGCAATAATCATCGGAATATCGGATCCAAGAGCGGAAGCAATTTGGTATAATAAGATCAGCATTTTTTTTCTCAAGTAGGTGCATTAGGAACTTTTTTTCTCAAAATTACATGGAGGCCAAAAATACCGTTGCTCATGATTGATGTGGTTACCTTACCATGTGGCTTGCTGATGTGTCAAAAAACCACGCATGGTTTCTTCTTTGAAAATGCACTCACCTTGTCAAATTGTCACACCGATGTGACCATCAAGTCTAGACATACAATCAAGCATTAGAAGTACAAACATTGTTAAAGATGTACAAAGTTTATGCTATATTTATATTAACAATATTACATGATAATTTTATGTATTTATCTTTCTAGATACTATTATGGATGAAGGATGCAAAGGATGAATGGAGAATCGTCAATACCTTCTTCAACTATTTCTTAAGTTCATTATGTCGTCTTGGTCTACAACATACAAATATTTAAGCTAAGCAAGTTATGGAACCCGGTATTATCTCTTGAGATAGCACTGACTTCAAACGGACCTAGCGTCTTTATGCAAACTCTAATTTGGGTGATCTTGACTTCACGAAAAGCTTATCTTGTCACATTTCCAACATATCCAGTGTCATATCAAAATTCATCCAAAGTCAACAAGGATCATCAAAACAAGGCAGAAGTGCTGCTAAATCAAACTTAGGCCTCTGCCCTTGTAATATGCCCATCTCAGATGTTCCACCTTCCACCAGCATGACAAGAGGATGCCCCTAGCTCTATTTTTCTCTGTAATTAGCTATGTACACCCCCTAAAATATTTGAGTTTTGTTTAATTGAATTTTGCCAAGTGCTATTCATCTTGTCTCTAGTCCTCAATTGTTTAGTCGGCGACTAGATTTAGAGCCCCCAATATTTAGTGTATTGATTTCTGGGTCGATTAAATCTATCACTTCAATCGCAACTATTCCATTGCAGTTAATTCCTATTCGCATATTTAGATTGCATTTTAGCTCATTCTTGTAGTGTTCTCTAGTTTGCACTGCAGGAATCATTAATCACACGTCACGATTGATACAACATCGTTTGTGATGTAGCAATTGCACGGTGTCCTAGACTTGTTCTAGTTGGTAGTCACTTCATCAACATCACACTTGATTATAGCGAAATTTATCCCCCTCACTAGAAGATCGGGCCATGAGTGAGCATCAAAATTATCGTGCAATATCATTTGCTCAAATAAATAACATATAAATCTAACATAAATTTTGTGCACCTTTGACAATATTTTGTATTTTTATATTTTTCATGCTTGATTGCATCCCTATACGTAGTCACATCGTTGACACGCTTAATTTTTTTTAAGTCATGCGCTCTAACGTATCCACCTGAAAAGTTTTTTATCAAGAGTTAAATATTACTCCCTCCGTTTGAAAATATAAGATGTATTAGGTTTCATTAGTATAAAGTTTTGACTAAAAATTACTTTATTAGGACATCATTTTTGTGATAGAAAAGCATATTCATGGTAAGCACTTTTGAATACGAATCTAATACTATCAATTTATATCATAAAAATTATATCCTAATAAAAAAATCATTAGTCTAAATTCATGGTAATCATTATTTTTGAACGGAGGGAAGAAGTGATGTACTTAAATGCATCCATCCATCAGTACCGAAGGTTTCTAGAATTTGTGGGATGTATTCCACTTGAGATATAACCTCTCAGGAAGATACCAAAAATAATCTCATAAATATAAATTGGAGTAGAAATGGAAATTCAAATATAAAGGATACTAAGGAGGAACTTAGAATCATATTAACAGAGAAGAAATAGGAACCGAAGTGAGACTGAAAGACCAAGAGGACTTGAACTTGAGTAGTAAGTATATACAGTTATACACCCATATCTCCCACCAAACGAGTTAGGCTCACTTCCTATGTGTATTTAGTGTTAATCAAGAGATATCTGTAATGATAAAAACAAGTCTTGATATTGTCAACTATTCACTTCTATTTTAATCAGTTCAATAATTTTATTTTTTTCCTCTTATAAGTGATGGGATGAGGAGGTACACTCGGGAGAATGCATTCTTGTACCAACACAAATTACTCTTTGTACACAGTGTTTCAACCAGTCCGGTGTCTACCATACGTACCATTTGTGAGTCAGTCCAAGATTTGCATATCAATCTCACAACTACTGCATGCTTTCTTAAAAATAATGAATGGCATAGAAGGTGATACACTGTAGAATGTAGATATGCTGGCCGCTAAGCCCGCCAGGCGAGGATGGCTGCTGCGCGCCTGCGCCGAGTCCAGGCCTCCAGGGGGTACCGGGATAGCCAGAGCAGAACAGCACCCCCAGGGCCTAGGTAGGCACGAACAGCCCAGCATCCCAAGCTGCATCCGCCTCTTTGCCGGACGGAATAGACAAAATACGAAATGGCCCAAGCTTCGGCCTAACATCATTTTGGGCCTGAACTATTTACTGATTATCATGCCTTATGCCAGCAGCGAGCTCGGCCCATTTTATGCCTAGTGAATCTGGAATTTTTTTATTTATATATTTTTTTAAAAAAATATTTACAAAAGTATATTTTTGTTTCAAAAATTTACAAATATACTCCCAACATCCTTAGGAGGGCGTTTCTCCCAAAGAGCGTTTTTTGTGACGTGGCAGACAGCCGTTGGCCGAGCGGCTGACAGCCGTGTGTAATTTTACAGGCGGCACCCTAGCCACTCTTTAGGAGGGTGGCAAGGGGCCGTCAGCAAAATGCCCTACCCGCGGGGCCGTCGATTTTATTGGCGTCCCCTTGCCATCCTCCTAGAGGGCGGTTTTTCCCGGCTAGGGGGCCGCCTGCAAAATGGCCAGCCCCCGTGGTCGGTCGTTTTACAGGCGGCCCCCTTGCGGCCCTCCTAGAGAGTGGTTTTTGGCCGGCCAGGGGACCGCCTGCAAAATGACCATTTTACTTCTAAAAAAATTTCTTTCCGAGCCAATTTCTCAGTTTTATTAACCCGGGACGCTCTTTGTTATTACTTGAAATTGGTATTTCTTATTTAATCAAATTACGATTTCTAATTCTCTGTTTTTTTATTATATTGATGCTTTATCACATTGCTTTTTATGATGTAATTCATAGACCATACATATTGGAATCCTATATCTTTATTATTTCTCTTCCTTCTTTCTATCATCTTTCCTTTTATCCAGATCCCTTTTGTTTTGCTTCACAACTTAGAATCCTATTTCTTTTTTAAAGAAAAAATTGCAGTTGTGCGGTCGGCTATTTTGTGGGTGACCCCCTTGCCGTCCACTGGGAGGGCGATTTTTGCCCGGCCAGAGGGACGCCTGCATCATAAATAGCGGCTACCTGGCCGCTGAGACAGGGTGCCGCCTGTAAAAGTATTAAAAATCGCCCTTTATGAGGGCGATTTTTTGCTGGTTCAGTATAAAACTCCGTCCCAGCCTTCGAAAAGTTCATAAAATTCACAAAAATAACAGAAAAAAAGAAGAGAGAGCTGAGAGCGAAGGCAAACGAAAGTGACGAAGCCCTGTCGGTTTGCGGATTCGTCTGCAGGTAATATTTTATGTCTCTTTGCAATTTTCATTTCTATTCATCAAGTGATGTAGTATGTGTAGTATTTACTAGTTATTTCACGAGCAAGGGAACGTTAGTTATGGTCCACAGGGTGTAGATTATTGTAGTTAAGCATAACGGCTAATGGCATTGATAGACCGGGTGAGAGGAGTTAGGTTTTTTCTTTTTGCTAGATGAGTAACTCTAGTTCAAGAAACACTAGGGAGATGAAAATAAGGACGATGACATTTTATTTTTTGTAGTCATATGTAGTATACCCTAGGTATGTAGTTGTGTCGGAGGATGAAACCTCGACGGCGGGAAGTCAGGAGACCCCCCTTTTGAGATTCGGCCAGGGGAGTTGTTCTCAGGCGTACGTGGCGTCAGACGGATCAGTGCTCGGGACGGAACAGAGGGGCCCGAGCTGGAGGTTACAGGGTTCGGACCGTCCGATTCGGGACCGGACCGTCCGAACCGAGGCAACCACGAGAGAAAGAGAGACAGGAGGCGTTTAGACAGGTTCGGGCCGCCGGAGCGTAATACCCTACTCCTGTGTGTATGCTATGTGGAGATGAATGTGGTTTGCTGTGTTACAAGGTGAGCTCAGCCCGCTTGCCGACGCTGAGGGAGAAGAACAGTAGGTTGAGAATGAGCTCAGGTGCTGAGAGCTGGGAGTTAGAGGTCCTCAGTTGAGTCTGCCCTTTCACCGGTGGCTTGGATCCTCCTTTATAGATTTTTAGGGAGTCCACAGTGCCGAGCTTGCATATGCGCAGAGAGAGAGAGGGAGCTAGTATGCTACGTCCTGTCGTCCTTGTCCACGCCCGTCCACTACGCCGCGCTGGAGGAGAGTTGTCTAGTCGCCGCCCAGTTTTGCTGCTGCGGGCGGCTGTGCAGAGCACGTCTGGTCATCTCGTTGCCTGGCTGCTGCAGGCGGCTGTCTGGTCGGTTTCTTGTCGGGCGATCTGATCATGGAGATGCTGTCGGGAGACAGGCGGGAGGCGCCCTGTCACTGCACCATCAATGCGAATATTTGGGGAGCTGGTCAACCGAGTTCTTCGGGTGGATCGGCCCCTGGAGCCATGGCGATCGGTACCTGAGGTCGAGTCGGTCGGCCTCGGGCCCAGGCATTGGCATCCGGGGCCGGGGGATCGGCACCCGGAACCGGGGTATCGGTGCCCGGGCCCGGGAGCGCAGCCGCTGGAAACGGTGCCCCGGGGACGAGCCCGGGGCCGATGGCGATGACGCCCCGGGGACGAGCCCGGGGCCGATGGCGAACTGACGTTGCCGATGACCCATGCGTCCCCAGGGCACGTGGGACCCCTTGTCCCATTTCGCCGACAAGTTGTATAGGGTGTTTTTGGCCTAGCGAGTTATAACTTGCGTTTATTTTGTTATAATGTAGATTGCTATGGATGTGTCTAGTCGTCAATGACCTCCGATTGGCGTGCCTCCGCTGATGTGTTGGTGCGAAGATAATTGCAAAGTTGCAATAAGTGAGCATGATCACACATACAGGCAAAGGTATTGGATGGGTGCTAATTACGTGTATTCCCCGGAGAAGCCGAAGCCACAAGCGAAGAAAGGAAAGTCGAAGAAGCCAGTGGAGGTAATACGAATTATCTTGTAGTATAAAATATTTGAACCTTTGAGCTAACAAATTTGCATATGTGAAGGCACCAAAGCCTCCTTCGCCTCTGTGCGACTTTGTGCAGTGAATAGATACGGAGATCCATCCAGAGGACATAGGCATAGGGAGCACCTCGAACGTCTTTGGGTGGCGGAAGCAGAGTGGGAGGCTGAGCAGAAGAGGAAGGAGGAGAAGGAGCAGCAGGAGTAGGAAGCCCGTGAGCCAAATAGGGAGAGGAGGCGGGAGAGGGCACTACGTGTCAAGCAAGCTAGGCCGGAGGCAGTGAGGAAGGGGAAGTACCCAGACTGCACATAATAGTTACATATCTAGTCGGATGTCCGTTTGAAATACCCTAAGGCATTTAATAACGATAACTAGAAACGTTTTATGTGCCATTTGTACTCGTTGGATGGATAATTTTATTAGGTTCGTAAGCAATTAATGTGTGCTTGGTTGTCATCGCTCGGAATTTAATTTCGCCGTGAAGTTGAAACTCGAAAATTCATGGTTTTTTATCAGTTTCATCGAAAACGTAGACCGTGAGAAGTAGATCGTTTGATCGACGAATGTAAACGAAGTAAAGAGGTTTCTGCAGTAAACGTAGGATTAATAAAACATGACGTACAAAAGATATAACATATGTACAATAGGCTAACTACTACTGATACAATGTACTACGGGCCCTAGCCGTGACCTCTAGCCCTATTCGTCCTCCTATCCTGTGCTCACACGTGGCCCTGGGAATAGGTCAGCCAGTCTGGTGGTACAGCACAGCCAGTGTGGCTTGCCTCCATGGGTGTGGCAGCTGGTGGGTCCTGTGTCTGTGGTGGCAGAGCTCCTCCGAGCTGCGAGGAACCTAGTACCTCCTGGATCTCTGTGTCCTCCAAGTCGTCGTCCTTGAAAGGATCCAGTGCCCAATCGCTGCCGTGTGCGCCCTGTGCGGAGGAGCCAACACCAGCAAACATCCCCGGCGGTGTAGAGTGGAACCCTGTGTAAAAAATTGTTGATAATTGCAAACTGAAATTTTGCAAGGCAAAAGTAAACTTTGCACCGTGTATCTAGCCTGAAGGACCTCCTGTGGTGGCCCCGGGGGCACTGCTCATGCCCTGCTGCGCGTGTGGTCGTGTGTAGTACGCTCCCTGCGTGGACATGCTAGCTCCGAAGAGATCTAGGTACGGTGTAGCGAAAGCTGCACGTAAACATATTAATGTAAAACGGTGCATGTCGTAGAAGGAAGCATAGTATGAACCGGTGGTTAGCAAAATTTACCTCTGGAGGGGCCAACTGGTTGAGTAGAACCCTGCTTGTGCAATCCTGCTCCTGCGGGTCGTGGATGTTGCTGACGTACAGCTACGGGAGGTACCGCGTCGACCACATGGCAATTGAGCACACGAATCATTGTGTGCATCGACCGACGGATCCTCCTAAAAGTCGTCCTCTGCTCCTCCGCAGTCAGCATGATCCTAACGTCCAACCGTTCGAACACCGCATCCACATCAGCCTGAACTTGTCGCGCTGCGTCGGCCTATTTCAAATGTGACATGAATATGTGTTAGAACCGTGGACACCTACAAAGGGAATAGCAAAGTGTAAAGAGAATGTGACTTACCGCACGGAAGTAGTCCTGATCACGGTGTATAGGATACGCGTCAATCACAGCGGCGACGTGTGGCTGTGGATCAGCTAGGGTGAACATCACACGTGTGCGGGTACGGGGTTGGTACCACCTGAGGTATCCTAGGTAGACGGCCTTAGTGTGTGGATGAACCTTGTCGATGACCTCCTCAGTCGCCAACAACCAGTCTTCCACGTACCTCTGTAGTTTGGGAACCCACTGAGTGCCTCCTGCCTGTCCCCTACGAGTATACCTAGTTGCGGAGAGTATATTAGACTTCATAAAAGAGTTATAGTACTCAATGAAGATCGCAGCTATACTAACTGGTGCACGCCGCGCGGGACAACCAGCTCCACGGGCATAGGGAAGTGCTGATGTAGGCCGAACTGTCGTATCACGCGCTGTGGATATTGGGGCTCGACGAAGATGTCGAACACCATCGGCACTGTCGTCATCTAGTACGCCTGGTCGCTCGTGCAAAGAGCTGAGAGTCCGAGCGGTGCACGGGCCTCGATGGCCTGTGGACTGTATAGCTCCTAGACGATGTCGCTGGGCTACAGGCTGTCGAACTCCATCACGAAGTCGGAACAGGCCCTCCTAACCCAGCGTGGGCGTAACGATGCTGCAAAATAGGACAGGGAGAGCACGTCAGTGTTTGCGTAGAAGTGGTAAACCTAGAATTTCACGTTACGTACCTCACGGTGACACCATGCTGTCCCAATAGTCGGACGGTCATCGGCCGACTGCCCGTATAAGCCTCCAAGGCCCGTCCTCGTAGGGAGAGTGCTGAATCAGAGGGTGGCCTATCGCGAACCACTTGGCCCCCTATAGCTGCAGAAGGAGAGAGCAACCGGCGATAATCGCACCTAAATGGGTCTTTGTGCACGCGTCACAAAGACCACGGTACGTCGCCGTTAGCACAGCAGATCCCCAGCTCCACTACAGTACACAGCCGTCCTCGCTGTCGGCGATTGCACGAGTGTAGTGGCTCAGTCACTTGTCCACCGTGTGCCCCGTCGTGCTGGTGAACATCACCCACCCGAACAGCCACAGTAGGTACACCTCTAAGTTCCGCCGCACCGAGTAGTCATCAGCGTCAGGGTGTAATTGATCAGGCTGGAAAGCAAGATTATTGTTAGTTCCACTGTTACTTTATAGATCGGACGATTGTGAATCAAAGGAATACGTGACTTACGGTGAACTGTAGCAACCACGCCTGCGAGGGGCCGCTTGTGGTGTAAGCCAGTAGTGAACCCGGCGCACCAAGTCCAGGCCGGCACTGCACGATCGTGAACCGTGCAGTGATGTCCTGCACCCAACTATGCGCCCTGTCAACCGGACCCACTGTGTCCCCTGTGAGGGGAAGTCCCAGCAGGTAGGACACGTTCTGGAGTGTGGGAGTCATCTCGTCGCACGGTAGGTGGAACGTGTGCCTCTCTGGTGTCCAGCGATCCACCAATGTTGCCAGAAGTAACCGGTCAGCGTCCCACCGCCTAGCGGGGTCCCTCTCGTCCAGTGCGGGCTCAACTAGCCTGCACAGCAGAAGAAGTCCAGATTAACGCAATCTGCAGAATATAGCACTGTAGTCAATATTAGAGAACATAGATATGTAAAAATATTGGGAATAAATTTTGGTACAGCTCTTACCTCTCACGGAACCGGAGGTCTATCCACAGGAGGTGACGTGAAGGCCGTGGACGGAAGGTGCTCAGCTCGACACCCTCAACGGCTGACAAGTAAGACCGGTGGAACAGGTCGAGAACCCAGTCAAGCAACTCCGGTGTCTGATACACCATACCTGCATGCAAATAGAGAGTTAGCGTAATTTTTATTGTGAAAGCAACAAGTAAGTAAGTTCACAAAGTTAATTGAACAATCACATTAAAAATTATTGTTAAGGTTCATAACATTATTACATGACAATAAAAGGCAACAATATGGTACATATCGTTCTATAACAAAGATCAAACATGCAACACAGCAGGAGAACTTAAGTTATAGAATCTCTATTACATCGATACATAGACTAACACTACACCGCAGCACCACCAAATGCTCGGAACGTCTAGGACGGGGTCGCCTTAAAATTGTGCCTTCACTCGGGGGACGACTACCATCAGCGCTTGAACCTGACGGTCCAGCTTCCGCCGCACTCGGACGGGTTGCATCCTTCGGACATTTCTTGTAGGTATGGCCTTTCTAGTCGCACTTTGAACAACATTGTCAATGTTTTGTATTGGCAATAAGAATATAGGGCTACTCGTGAGACATAAACTTGATGGATTGCAAAGGAACACGAAACGATTTATCCTGGTTCAGGCCCTCAAGGTGAGGTAATACCCTACTTCCAGCTATGGTGTATTGCCTTTGAGGTTTATATAGTGAGATTTCGCTATGCCCTTGAGGGGGCGCCCTGCCTCCCCTTATATACCGAGAAGATAGGGTTATAAGGTAGGAATCCTAGTCGGACTCCAACCAAGGGATTTTCTTCTAGGAATACAACGTGGCCGACTAGGACTATATCCTTTCCTTGTCATATAAGGTAATATATGCTGAGTCCTATTATATCCCTAATTAAAAGGTTAGACCCATCCTCTGTCCGATTGGCCTTAATGCTTCTCATGAGATACTTAGGGCCCATGGCCTCCACAAACGTTTACACCTTCCGCCCGCTTCTGACTCATCCATGTCATTACAAATCCGTCTTGTCTTGCGGTAACTTGTTTTGTCCCTCAATTTTGTTGGGTCAGAAATATAGATAGCTTGGGGATGCTCGGTAGTAAATGTCCTTGCAATACCGAAGCCGTATATCTTGCCACTCCAGGTACTGTAGATTGTTTTTTTTCCTAAAATAAGGTGAGACAAAATGATGTGCTTCTATCCTGCACTCAGTGCTCACGGCAATAATATGAGAACATGGCTTGTGGAGTAGAGTAGGCTTTCGGTATGAGCACTTGCAGGTCCTGTCTTCCTTCAGCACGCACTCCTGCACAACTCTTTTACGGTAGATTCCACGTATGCCCTTGTCGACACATAATATTTCAAACCTGTGCTCTTGTGTACCTTGAGGTATAGCTCGATGTTTTTGGGCCTTATTACTTTTATCTTGCATGTACTTAGTCAGTAGTGTGCCAAAAAAAGATTATTATCTGCCATGGAGGGGCCAGCTGCTCTGAACCGATTTCTGAAGTACGTGCATGTGCCATGTAAGATAAATTCAATAATTCTAATAAGTGGAAGCCCTCGAACACCACGCATCACCTAGTTGTAAACCTCTGCCAAATTTATGGTCATTATGCCAAATCAAGAACCATCTTTGTCAAACAACAAAGTCCATTTCTCCTTTGGCTCATTTTCAATCGACTCCGAAAATTTCCTAATCGACGATGCCAACCATCTTCTCATACGAGGTCTGTCACTTGGTAGAGGTCTTACCAAGAGCTTGTGGAGCCTCATCTCCTACAAAGGTAGCCCTCCTGAACTGCTCCTCTGTTTGTTTAGATGTCAGTTCATCTAATCTCCTCCAAAGCTTATTGAATTTCTTCTTAGTTCTGGGCATACAGCCTCTTGAAAAGATTTATAAGGTGCCTGTTTTTAAACTGCCTGTAGAAATTAGCACCCATATGACGCATGCACCATCTACATCGAACATCGGACCACCTTGGTGGGTACCCGTTATCAGCGTATCCCTCAATTCCTCAATTGCCCGCAGCAAGCCAGCGTGACGGTCATGTATTAGGCATACGTCTGGCCTTATCCGTACAAGTGCAGACTTAACCCGTTCTAGAAACCAGTACCAGCTATTAGTGTTCTTGCCCTTAACAAAAGCAAAAGCCACCGGTAGAACTTAGTTGTTCCCGTCAACTTCAATTGTTGTCAATATCTGTCCTCTGTACTTTTCGGTCAGGAATGTCCTATCGATTCAGAGGATGGGACAACAATGCACAAAGGCCTGAATGGAAGCACCTAATGCAAAGAATACCCGCTGCAACACACTTTGATTACCATGGTCAATTGATGGGAAAGCATTCAGGTCGTAGTAGGTCTTTGGATTCCTCTGAAGAATGCAGGCTAAAAGACAAGGCAAATTATCATACGATGCTTCAAATGTGCAAAACCTCATCTCCACAACCTTCTGTTTCGCCCTATATGCCTTTACATAGCTAATTATGTACTTGAATTTCTTCTCAATATGTCTAACGATTGACTTTGGTTCGTACCCTAGGTTGTTCACAATGTGGTAGTATATCTCTGTTGCAACAAATGCAGATGTCATGTTTCTATGGTATTTCTTGACATCTTGTAAGTGACATGAATGCTTAGTCACAATTGAAACTTGCCAATAATCTTTCCATTTACCCTTGAACGTGTGCACCCGCCATGGACATCCATCCTTAACGCATTTTACTTCATACACCGACTTGCTTGACTTCACGATCGAGAACTCACTCTGAAGTGACACCGTCCATTGTTTCACTGCCTCCTTCAAATCCTCTATGTATGTATACTTAGCCCCCTGGATGACCTCGTTCTCCTTGTACTCCCATGGCACATGATGCCGCTCGGAGATAACAAGCCTGGAGAAGTCCTCGTTGGTCCATTCTGTAAGCATTACATTGTCCTTATCAGACGAATCATCATCCTCTGCATGCTCTTTTTTATCATCTTTCCTATCCATTTCCTCAACGATGGTGTCGATTAGTTCTCCCTCATTTGCCGCACCTATTGGCTGCTTATCTTCTTCATTCTCTTATTTATTTTCCTCCATTGTTTCAGCATCACCTCCCGTCGCACTTGAACCCTCATCATCTTGCACGGCCATTGCAACGGTGTTATCTTTCTCGTACACCGACACAATTATGCCAAGTGGCCAACCACGTTGAAATGCATTCTTCACGTACCATCTTCAAGTGGTAGTGCAATCCACCGGCATCAGTTCCCAAAAAAGCCTTCGATTGTATGACTGAGTACAACATACACGGTTATTGCATTGATCTGGGGGTCAACTCGGAAATTTCGCATCAACCAGTTGTATACTAACCCGAAACTTCTCTCAGCTGCCCTATCAATATCCTTAGCCGTTGAACTGAACTCCGATAGATCTACACTCTGTGGACCATACCTAAAATTTCCTTGTCCGTGAAATAACTGAAATACCACCTTATTTGACATCTCTGTTGATGAAAAAATAGAGTTAAACTAGGTACCAACATTCTCCTCACATTTAATACCGTGTAATCGATATTTTATAACTACCATCTCTACATAGGTTACGTCGCCTAACAGGTTGACTAAAAAACTATAAATCTATGAGTAACAACTTATTTTCATATAGTACTATATACATAACTAATACAATACTACATCACTTGATGAATAAAAATAGAAATTACAAAGGGACAATAGACTTTACCTGCAGACGACACTGCAAACCGGCAGGGCTTCGCCGCTTTCGTTCACTTTCGCTCTCAGCTCTCTCTTTTTTTTTTCTATTATTTTTGTGAATGTTATGAACTTTTCGGAGGCTGAGAGATGGTTTTATATTGAGCCAACAAAAAATCGTCCTCCTAAAGAACGATTTTTAACACTTTTGCAGGCAGCACCCTGCTTTAGAGGCCAGGGAGCTGCCATTTATCTAGGGGGCTGCCTGCAAAATTGGCCGGCCGGGTCAGTGTTGTTGCAGGCGGCCCCCTTGCCGCCCACCTAGAGGACGGCTAGGGTGCCGTCTGCAAAATTGCAGACGGCCATCGGCCGCCACGTCATTAAAACGCCTTCTAGGAAGATGTTTTTTGTTGGGAGTATATTTTTTAAAAAAATATATAAAAGTAAAAAAAATTCCGCGTGTTCCTGCCGAGTGCTAACTTGTCCCGTACTATAGGAGCGGTGACGGCATATATATCCCCGAGTCCACGCGAGACGCCAAGGTGTGCCGTCGTATCAAGAAGACAAACAAGGTAAGTTAACAGATAAAAAGAGATAAATTGTGCTATCTAATTTTTGGGTCTCTCTTAGATATGGTAAAACTTTTTGAGTCTAATATTTTTTTTAGAATGGTTCCAATTTAAGATTTTTAGGAACTAATTTTTGAACCTCCCTCTAGAGCATCTTCAGCAGACCCCCAAAACTAAGCCTCCAAACAGTTTGTTAGGAGTAGATGAAAAAATAAGGTCCAGCAATGTCCCTATTAGAGCATCTCCAACAATAACTCTTATTTTAGAGCCCCATGGTTAAATGTGGGCTGCCCCTATTTTCTTTAAACCCCAAACATGCGTCGAACTCTAGTAACAACTCCTATTTCTTTTTCTATTGTATTTCATCATATACTATATATATGCCTAATTTGACACTATAATAATTGAAACATAAATAATTGTAACGCGTAAAATTCATTCATATAAAAATTAATAATTTGAAACATCACAATTTAAATTTTTATTCAAAATTTATAAACATGGAAATGACATATACTGTAAGCAAAAGTTTAAGACAAGAAATAACCCATAGAAAATACAATGAAACAAATTACCGAGCACCATGAGGTGCCCACAAAGTGCTCCACAAGATCATCTCGAAGTTGCTTATACGTTTGCTTGTTTTCTATATTTTTATGTATCTTTAAGAACTCATGTAACACAGGTTTATTACGTTTTTGGTACTCCTCCTCCCCTTAGAGATCACCGAAGAAGCACTGTACGGAGAAGGCCGGGAAGGAGGAGGCACCGGGAGGAGGGGTGTCCGGGGAAGGCGAGGAGCGCCGAGGAGGAGGTGGAATGGCGGTGGTGGCAGGCAGAAGGGTGGTGGCGGCACAGGAGATAGGATGTGCCCTACGCGATAGAACTCCACGCTGAAATTTTACCTGCATAAAAAAAGAGTAATATGGGCTAGCTATAGAGCCCCCAGAAATAGGGGCTATAGGGAGGGATTTGGGAGCCTTCCTATTTTAAGTACCCTAGTAGGGGCTCTACTAGACTTTTTTTTCTTTTTTTTCCTAAAAATCTGTTTAGTGTCTTAGTTTAGAAGATCTACTAGAGATGCTTAAAATAAAAAGGCCCCCAAATCTTCTCTCACGACCCTCGTTCCTAGGGGCTCCATACCACGGCCCCAATCTTATTTTTGTTGGCGCGGGTGAAATTTCCATGCGCGCGCTTCTCTTATCCCTCCCACGCCATCGAGCGCCGCCGCCGTCCTCTCCTACCATGCAGCTGGATAGCATTCACCCGCCGTCCTTACCCGACCGGCCACACCAGATCTGACCGCCGCCCTCCCCGACATCTTCCGCCGCCCTTCCCGACCTCCCTGCGGCCACGTTGGTCCGGCGCCGTCCTCCCCAACCGACTGCAGCAGCTCCGGCAACCACCCTCTCCGACGTCGTTTGCCACCTTCCCCGCAGCAGGTCTGGCGACATCCCCCTGACATGCCGCTAGCGTCCAGATCAGGTGAGGAAAAATTCGATGGCTTCAGTCAAAAGCTAATCCCAAGGTTAAAGAACGTAAAAATTTGTAATTTAATCTTTGATATGAAGAAATTAAGATTCATTTCCCGATGTGCATTACTGTTAGATATCGAATTAGCTCTTGTTCTTCGTTACACTTGATGATTTTTTTTAGAGTATATGCAGTATGCATTTGTTTCCTGATTATATACACCGAAAATTTCAGAGTATATGCAATATGCATATGTTTCCTGATTAGTACAAGTGGCTAACAGTAGTATACACCGACAATTTCAGGGTATATGCACTATGCATTTGTTTCCTGATTATATGATCAGCAGTAAAATGGTTAACAGTACATTGTAGCTTAAACTAAATTTCCAATGAAGCTGTTGAAAATTATGGAGAAATTTGTATTCTTCCCTAATTGGTAGTCAGGGTATGTTGGTCCTAGACTTTCAGTTATCATAGCTGGAGCTTTTGTTTGACAAAAAATAGATAAAATGCTTGATTTTTGTTTTGGCTCACTTTCACTTTGTAAGGGTTATTTACAGTACTGAACTTGTAGGATATATCATTTTTATGTTTCAAAAATTTAAATTTAAATTTAAATTATGGTGTTTTAAATTATAAATTTATATATGGATAAATTCTATGCGTCATCTATTATGATGTCAAACTAAACATATATAGAGTATACGGTGAAATAAAATAGAAAAAGAAATAGAAGATGACGCTAGTGTTCAAGATATTTTTAGAGTTAAAAAAATAAAGACCGTCCCTATTTTATTTTTAGGGGCTCTAAAAGAGGGGAAGTTGATATCATCTACTACGCCGGATAATGCAACGACGTCGCTGATACTGTCGGTGATGCCTCATCTGTAATTAAGTTCGACACGTCGTGAACTGCTGGTGCTCCTACTTACCGCGACCACGCCGGCAGCACAGCAAGGGCAACGACCGAACGACGGCGCGCCACATATGACTATCGGCTCCTCGCGTCGGCGTCCGAAGAGGCAAGTGATGGATGGTGCAGATCACGGTGGCAGCGCTGGCGAACGTCAAGACAACGGCGTCCCGTCCAAGATGAGGAGGATAATATCCATGGAGTTGAGCCCTAACCGCACGAACGGAGCACCCGGCCAGGCGCCGGCGGAGGATAAGCCCGTGCTCGACGTCTACGCAGATACAGGCGCCGCCCTTGTGATCGGCGACGCGCTGCGCGCCCGCCTAGCCGAGCTCGACGCGACGAAGCCGTGGTTCATCGCCCGCAAGGTTCTCACGAACTCTGACGCCAGGATCAACCAGAGCCGGCTTCAGCTCTCCTGCAAGGGCAAGGACATCGGCCTTCGCCTGCTCACCAAGGCCTTGACGGAAGCTTAGAAGGCCCTTGTCAACAAGCCCGGGAAGGATGAGGGGCTGGAGGTGACGGAGCTGCACTGGTGCGGGCGGGAGTAATCGCTGAGCTGCAAGTTCCTCAGCTGTAACGCCAGCTACCGGTGTTAAAGTGATATGTCCTAAAGGCAATATGGAGATGTTATATATATCACATGCTATGCTTATAATGTATTGATTTGTTTCTTGAAATAGACATTATCATTATTGATCAATGAGTACATGACTTATTCATAAGACTCTTAATATTAAATGTTGTTATTTTTAAATGATCACTGATCATATATTATATGAGGAACAGATATGATTCTAACATCAACATATGTATTGATTGATGATCATGTCTTATGAATCATGGTATGGAGATACCAAATCGATAATATGGAAATATGTTAGTGAACATATGTTGGATAGAACCGCCATAAGATACTACAGAGATTTTATGTGTCATCAGTTAGTCTCAAGTAGTGTTTATGTAGAGTCCTTAGACTTGAGGTCATCATGGTTTCCAATATACATAGTAGCTTATTTTGGGATTACTAAACACTATTTCGTAACTGAGTAGTCATAAAAGTAGTCTTGGATTTGCTATAAAACATGTAGTAGGATGTGAATAATCAAGATAGAATTTGCCCCTTCTTAAAGGAGAGATATCTCTGGACTCCTCGATGTAATGGATTATGGAAGTACATGGCCATGCTAGGGTGATTGAGGTGTCAATCACAAGTTTGTAATCCATCACAGGATCAAGAGAGTGATCGAGCTATTAAGAGGATGACACAAGTCTCGTCTTGAGCTCAATCGATATCGTGAGGTAAAGGGATTTGTACATGAGGACATTACAGGTTTAGCCGATATGATCTTTACGTATATTTTAGGGTTAATATGCCTTACTAGAGGCCGCTATTAACAGGTGACCAAAAAGACGTTTTCGGGTCGCGACAAAATATACGTGAACCTACAGGGTTGCACGCTTAACGGGTTGGAACACTTATTCGAATGTGATTCAAATATGGCCTCGATTCAGATAGAGATCCGAGTAGACTCTTACTGGATCTCGGTCCACGAGGCCCGAGTGAGGAGGTCTATATATAGAGAGGCGAGAGGCCGAGGAGATTCACGTTTTTCTATTGACCTCGAGCTAAACCCTAGTCGCCACCTCCCGAGACAAATCCTAGCTGCTCACGAGTGCTAGTACACTCGCAATCGGCGTTTCAGCCCTGGACATGTGGATACCGGTGGAGGCGCTGCTCGTTGCGGTGTTGATCGGCATCGACGCTGATTAGATCTACGGAGATCAACTACTTCCACTACTACCTCGACGCGCGCGTGGTTAGACCAGCTTCTCCAACTCTTTTTCCGCTGCACTGCGTGTCTAGTGATAACGATCCATGATCTCTCTCTCGCATGATGTCCTGGTGTGCGCAGTAGAAAAGTTTTGTTTTCTGCTATCATAGCCTGCGCGTACTCCTACAACTGGTTCACGTAGAGCTGGGTGAAGTTGCTGAGAGAGAACAATATTACTTATAGGCGCCATAGCCATGTTGAAGCGGCGTGTGGAGGTGGAACTGTGGGCGTTCCGTTCGCGCGAGCTGCCACACGCCACCGGCCCCGAGGATGCTGGCCACCCGGATGGCACACTAGGGTTTCTTGTGTTGCACAAGGACGTGGGAGATGACGGTGAGAAGGAGCAGGAAGCGGCCGTGGGCGCACCGGTGCCGGACGACGTACGAGATGGAGGAGACAGCTGCCGTGATCAAAGAAGAGGAGCCTGCAGCTGACCACAATGCGGAAAAGGGTGAGGAGAAGGAGAGTTTGCTCGAGAAACTTATTGCAATTGTGATGGTAGTCTTGAGGACAAGCACTCGATCAAGGGAGACGAAACACAAACGAAGGCCATAGAATCTTGCATGTGTGCAAGATGCACGAGGAAAGTACTTTGAGCTCCTAAGGGTATGTGTATCGTTTATTACATACAATTCAAATAGCTATACAAAGTTATGAGATTAACAACTATAGATTGTTGTGTCCTCTATCACTTTATTAACATATATATGAGGTCAAATTCAATCTGCTCATGGAAAACGAAAACCACAAATTTAATTTATGGTTATCACAGTTCGGCTTTTTAAATCAGATTTATTTTTTAGTTTCTCCGTGTTTAGATTGAATTTAAATATGCATGTTATGAGGTAAAAGATGGCACTATTAAACATTTTTAGATTATTTAGCTACAAGTATTTGGATAGCATGCATGCAAGAAAAAAGTGTCAACGTCATATTTTTTTACAAAATCTCAATCACTTTTTATGGATGGGATCACTTTAAGATTTGTGCAAGGATAATAACCTAACCATCTGTTGACGCCGAAAACCGCCGGGGCCGTTCGGCGTCTGGAGACACGCGAAGGCCTAGGAGATTTGCTTCACTCCAGTGCAGGTCCTAAAATATTGAGGTTCGTAGGCGTGCCAGTCAATTTGACCCTGCAATTGACAAGAAAATAAAAAATATTAGATCAATGAGCCAATCGGCTGGAAGCCGATCTTGACTCATTTTGTCGGCTGATGGCCGATATGAACTGTAGCACCTATATACCGACTGGAAGTCGATGATGGCATGAGCAGTAACATAATAATAAGTAAATATCGAACTAGCCGATTGCCGAAGGGATATTCAAAAATCGGCTATAAACTGATAAAATAAATAGGCAGAATGCGTAAATAAATAGATTGAATGAACTCCAGCCGATTGTGATTAAAATTACTAGCGTCGCCGCAAAGGTGCTGCCCGCACCCGTGCCTGGGCCCTTGCTCGTGCCCGTGCCCGGATCTTCGCCTGCTGTCCGTGCCTATGCCCGGGTCCTCGCCTGTGCTCGCGTCTGGGTCCTTACCTGCTGTTCGTGCCTGTGCCCGGGTCCTCGCCTGTGCTCGTGCCCGGATCCTTACCTGCTGTTCGCGCCCGGGTACTTGCTTGCTGTTCGTACCCGGTTTCTCGCTCGTGCTCGCGCCCGGGTTAGCAGCGATTTTCTAAATGTTTGTGACAAATCGGCTGGATATAAAGATAACTTATCGGCTAAGCACTCCGATAAAACATCGCATAAAACCCATCGGCTTATTAAGAATAAAGTTATTATTACCAGTCTAGTAGATCGGACCCAATCGTTGCAGCACAGACTGGTGACGATAACAAGATCTCGATAGGCTGATAGATCTAATGCAATCGTGATGAACTATATGATAACTTATCAGCTATACATTCCGATAAAACACTTGCACAGAAAATATCAACCTAGCAGGAATAACTTATCGGAGGCAGTTTAATAGGTCGGACCTAACCGATGCAGCACAAACTGTCGATAAGTTACATCCAGTAAGCCGATACGATCTGTGCACGCGTGATGTGATATACCTAATTGATCTATGAGGTCAAACTAAACTGATGCAGCCATAGATAAAATAGATATATCGTGGTAAGCCGTCCACCGTGAACCGACTAGAATATCGGACTTAACCGAGGAAGTCCTAGCCGATGCGGTGTCCGGGGTGACGAGACTTACCCTCTCGCAGGAGGTCGAACTTAACCGATGCAGTCTGGCTCGAGAAGCAAGAACCCATCGAAGGGGTGGCGATGCGCCGAAATTGTATTGATCTGATTAATGTAGATATCTTACAAAGCACCTGGGCATACGTATTTATACCCCGAGTTGATACAAGTCCTCATTGGACACGGTACAAGATTTCCTAAACACAAAAGGAAACACTAATAGGACCCGATCAGACACGATACCAGGTCTCCTAAAGATAAACACCAGCACTTGCCTAATTAATAGATACAGTAATTAATTACCACGTGTGGTCTTCACGACTTCTTCTTGGATTCAATCCCTCTTGGATCAACTTCCGTTAGTTAACTGTAATTTTCTCCTTAACCGAATCTGATACAGAGCCATACCAAATTTTGGCGTTAACACCATCTTTCCAAGTACTATCGATCCAATCGAGCCCACACCCACGCCAACGCCACCGCTGGGCTTTGCACCACCCAACCTCCGTGCCTCGCCAGCGCCGTCGAGGTCCACCGACTGTCCACTCCTTCCTCCTACTATATCACCTGGTGTATCACCTCTTTTTGTTCCACTCCGGCAAGATCCCCTACCCTGTTCTCCTCCCTCGTTCTAGCAGCTCCTGCCATTAGATCTGCTGCCCTCGCCCCTGCCTCCTAACCACTTCGGCGAGTAGCCGTGTTGCCAACGCAGGCCCAACTCCCTCCTCTCCCATGGCTGAGGTGGCACCACCACCGCTTTGCCGCCTCGTTGCAACCACCAACCACCACCAGGCCTTCCACCATCCCCGCATCCTCTGATCCCTCTAAAGCCGCTATCTCCACCCAACCTCCCTCCCACCCCCTGCCCCAACCCCAATGACCAAATCCTACAAGCTTGCCAAAATTCGGACCACCAGCATCACATCACTAATGGAGGAAAGATGTCATCGCCAGTGAGTTCTTCTATCTATTTGCCTGCTTCCCCCTCTTCCATCCTCTTTTAGAGGTAGAAGACGACTCCCTAGCCGTTGGATGTCCGTCACCTAATCTATAGCAAAGCTGAAGAAAAAAACACACATACCCTTTAAGAGCTTAAAATTTAGCCCCACTATGTTACAAGCATTTTTCCTCATGTTACTAGGTAAGTATATCCGAGTTGCAAAATCGCTTAACTTTGGAGGCCAATATGTTATCTTCATAGTCATGCCTTGCTTTTGAGAAAATGAATTGGATGCTTGATGTCTGGACTTGATCACTGCATCGGAACTATTTCTGTAGCTGGCGTGTAGTCACTATTTTGTTATGTGTTAGCAGTATCGAATGTTCTTACATGTCATATCAACTAAGCTTGCACAGTCCATAACCTAAATGTACGTACCCTAATAGCAAAATTTGAAGGATTTTATTAGAGCTTTACTGTTTTTTTTGAGGAGTTTCAATTTTTTTTGTTTGTTTATATGAATTCACATAGATGCGTCTTTATGCTTCTCTATATTAGAACTTTTCGTCGACTTTATAAGATTCACAAAACAAAAAAAAATCGTGTGTGATGTTGTAAAGTAGTAAAAAGTGGCTAATACGTACGACAAAATCAATCACTTTATGATCAATAGATGTCAAATAGTGGTGCTGTTTACACATCTCATCCTGAATTGCCCACCTTTTGAAGGTAGAGCAAAAAAATTATATCCAAGCTAGGTTGGTAGGTTGCCCAAATAAAAATGGCAGAGGACCACACTGGACCAGCGGTAGTTACAATATGAGGTTATGAGTCGCAATCAGGTAAGCTCAATCAAAGTTTTTGGCGAGTTTCTGACCAACTCACTGCATCATGATTTGCTCAGCGACGTCAATAATCTTCCGTCCCCCTTGCACCGTCCATAATTTCATATATGCATAAACGATTTTAAACTCTCAAGAAACACCCTCTCCTTTTTTATGTCATCTAAATAGATAAAAAATTATAAAAAATAATAAGATAAATTAATATATAATATATCATTCCATAAACATACAAATTCAAATTTAACTCTATAAGTTACAAAAAAATATACATAACTAAAAATATATATGCAGTATTTAAAGTTTAATTTATTATTTTTTTACAATTTGTAGGGATTGAATTTAAATATACATGTTTGTGAAGTAATATATCATATATTAATTTATCTTGTTAAATTTTTTAAAAAAATTCATAATTATTTGAATGACATGTATACAACCATGAGACGTCTCCTCAAAGAGTTTAAAATCTATTCGCATGGATGTTGTGTTGTTTCCAGCTAGGAGGCGAGCCCTCCTATCAATGTAACCGATCGAAATGGCCGTGCTTAATTCGGTGTTCAATCATCAGGGAGCCTGTCGGAAACGCAGCACACTTTCCCGCAGCTTAGCTCTGCTTCCTGCAATGCACGCAGGCAAGCATCGGACGCTGCAGCCAGAGTGAGAGAGAGGGGACTCCACCACAAAACCACCGTGAGTGCGTCCAAAACACGCACGACGACGACGGCGAACGGTGGAGAGGGCAATCAAACGTGCGCGCCGCCCCAGTCAAGTCTGCCCGGCCCCCTGCGCGCGCCGCAGCTGAGGCGACCAGGCCGTTGCCGGCGGCATCAGGGCGCGTGCATGCATGCCGCGTTCGTGCGTGCGACGGCGTGCGCGATCAGGGGCACAGTGCAGGGGGGTGGGCCGCAGCGCAGGGCGACCTGACCGTGCGCGAGGGAGCACGCGCGCGGAGGCCGATGCGGGGGCCGGATCGAGGGCGACGGCGACGTCGTCGGCACCCGCGGCTCACGAGCCCCCGGGGTTTTTGTCCCGTGCCCATCAATCAGGCCCCTGGCCGGCTAGCTACTAGCCTGTGCACACGGCTGCACCAACCCTGCGCTGACGCGCTAGCTCACCATGCGTGCGTAAGTACGTGCAACTGCTAGCGCCCTGCCCGTACGTACATGGACCATGCATGCACGCAGCTGTGCGCTCGCGTTTGGTGCGCACGATTGAATGCGCAAATCCTCTTCCTCTACTGATAATCTTCACTATAGTTCACTACTCTGCCACGCTTGATCCCGATGGGATCGCGCGTATGTCTACAGCTAGTAGCTAGGTAGCATGCATGCACGGCCGGTGAAGAGTGATGATGCCAACGACAACGGCCGGTCTGTGACGTGCCATGGCGCATGCCGGGATACGTGCCTGTGGCCGTTCGTGGTCAGTAGCAGCTAGCTACCTAACGCTGCATTGCAAGGATAAACCCAGCTACCGTATAAATCTTGCTCCTCCACTTCTGTAATATAAGCGATTATATATTTTTTTTAAATAATAAAAAAATAGCAAAATAATAAATTATGATATAAAAAATAATGGTTGAAGATAATTATCTAGTATAAAAGATGGTAATTAAGAAATAAACTAGTAAAAAATTGATAAATAGAGAATAAACTAATACAAAAGTTAGTACATAAAGAAGAAAGTATTATCTCAAAATTTTAAAATCTCTTATATTTTAGGATAAGCTAGAAGAACAAAATCTCTTATATTATAAAACAGGGAGAGTACGACATACCAGGCCCGCAGGCCCATTTTGAGGAAGCAGTGAAGCACAGTACCGGGCGCTGGCTATTCTGACTACTACTGTTAGATGCTTTTACACAGATTTAGTTCAGATTTCTATCGGCATTCGGGTAGAACAGCTGTAGAGGGCACCGTTTCAGTTCACATGATTGAACTCTCAGTTTCCTAGATAGGATAGCCCGACATTGGGGGCTTGCTATTCATCAGACAGTTGAAATCTCCCTAAATACCAATCACTTTTTGGACGACCACGATCATTTCAAGGATCCTGCAACAATTATAACATAATACTCTTCGGCTCTGTTTGAGCTAACTGAAATTAATAGATTATTTGAGTTTTGTGATAGTTATTTAAGGGTATTAAGGAATAAATTAATTTCTATAAAGTTGGAAAATATTCTAAGAAAAAAATATATAGAAAATTTTTATACGAAACATATCGTTTAGGAGCTTGGGAAGAGTGTAAATAAAAATCCAAAATTCAGAATCAATAAATAACACGGATGTGCCGCCTCCCTGAGTCCTAGACGTGCGATTCCCATGGTGCCTCCACTCTCCGCTCGACATTGCTGCGCTGACACCCACCGGTCATGCTTCTCTGCCTCTGTCCCACCACTATTGTGCTTCTTCTTCAATCTTACTGTGATTTCCTCATTCTGCCTCACTTCCTCCGTCTTCGACAGTTTATGCCACCGAATCCGCTGCCGCCTATTGTCTCTTAACCACATGGCCTCTCTCGTCCTCACCATCGACCCAACCCTCCTCCATCCTTGCAGCTCCGATGTTGCTGCTGGCGTCTTGCCGCCCACCGCAGATCTACCACCATCCTAGTCATCCCCCTAAAGCCCACTGCACCGTCCTTTTACCACCTCTAACCTCAAAACTCTAATCCAAAGAAAGCCTATCGAAGTTTGGGTGTCGCCGGTGAGTCTGCCATCTTCTAATTTCAGCCTCCCCCTAATCTAGAGATTGAGGACGATAACTAATTTATCCCAATTTCAGTCACCCGATGAATCGCAAAGGTGATTTCATGAACATATACAACAACATATTCACTGTGTGCTGCCATTTGCATTCCCTCTGTCCCTTAAGTACCACTAAGTACACTTATCCACCACCTCCACTATGAGGGAGCAAGAAGCATCAGCTGCTCGTGCTCCTCTACACCACGCCTAGCCTCGGCGAAGGCGAGGGTGACCTCGTCTTAGAGGAAGCGTGCTCCAGAACAGCTCATCGGCCATACCTCTAGGTCGCCCGATTGAAGGTGGTTGGAAGGACTAGCGTCAGAAGGGGCCCGATCGATCAATAAAACAAGAGATAGAGAGAACAAGCTTTATTAAATATATGTTTCTTGCTTTATGTCAAAAGGTGAAAAGATAGTGACGGTATGTAAGGGATAAAAATGGTGCTTAGTGTCTTATAAGGATCGAGCATTTCTTAGTAGACATATGAAAGGGAAGTAGTAAAATAGTTAAGATACATGTAAGAAAAGAGTTCCACTATACGTACGATCTAGTTGTACGACGCATGAAAGCCATACAACCATAGATCAATCAAAGGGGTAGAGTTCCATATGCATGGTAGCCGTAGATCCAACTCAATCGTATATGGGTCGAACGATGGGTCGTACACATAGCAATTTCTGTAAGAATTTCTCCTTTCTTTTGCCTTTCCTTTTTTTTATATAATGAAACAAGACATATACCAAATAAGAAACCCCGTTGTTACAATTAAAAAAAAAGATAACCTAACAAGTTGTTAGATAAAGAGGCTTCTCTTTTCTTTTGGTGTCGGTCAATTTGGTGCTAGAGTTTTTTTGTTAGCAGTACACTAATAATTTCTAAAGACACACAATGCGTAAACCTTTTTTTTTTTTGAGAAAAATGCATAAACTTGTTGAGGAGCACTACTACAGAATAACCCATTCGTAGCATCCTATCAGTACCGATTGGGAAAACCCCGGCACTGATAGGGGTTTCCTCGCTCGCTTGCCCACCCACCTACGTCCTCTGGGAACAAAAACCGGCACTAATGGCACCACATCGGTGTCGGTTCGTTAAAAGAATCGGTATTAATAGCATCAACGCCAGTTTTCTAAATTAACTGGTTTTTAAATTAATCGGGACAAAAACCGAGACGAGCCGAACCGATGTGTGGGCAATTTTTTAAGTGTTGGCAATCGATCTTCCCAACTCCCCCAGCCCTCGATCTCTCCCCCACCTCTCTCCCTCTAGCCCCCCGATCTCTGGCGATCTCCCCGACTCCCTGTAACACCCCCACTCTGGCACCACCTACAGTGACACCAGAGAGGAAGCACCGTAGGAGATTGGTGTGAACCAACTCCACGAAACCGCGATGCCGGTACCAGTCCCAGGAAACCTTGCTAGTACCGCGGTCAACGGAGATGTACCATAATAACTATATATATATATATATATATATATATATATATATATATATATATATATATATATATATATTATACCTTATAGGAGGTGACATCTTCGGAACGGCTCCGAGAATGTAACCGGCAAGCAGAGAAACAGTAGTGAAACGACAGCGCAGCGAGAGCCCAATCCATAAGCAACGGCTCGGGATTAGGAAAGAAATCGTGATCTTCACTTCAACTTCACTCTTCTTGAAGGAGGAGAAATAGAGATAGACTAAGTATATACGTACTCAACAAGTCACGGAAAAAGTGAGTTATGCAGGCTATCAAAGAAAGGTTGAGGTTTATTTCGCAAACCTTTTTATTTGGAAATATTCTCAAAACAGTAAGTGTGGGTTGTCTCGGTGTAACTGGAAGGAGGCTTTCGCCTCGACCCTATCCGCGAATTGCTTTTCAACAATTTAAGCGGACGAGACCAATTTTATTTGTTTTAAGTTTTCTAGTTAATTCCATTCCCATGCCGGTTGCCCTCAAGCAGCTTTCCACCTTGTTCTCATCCATTAGTTTATTTTCATTTTCGTCTCTTCCAGGATGTTTTCTCATTTTTTTCTCTATTATTTTCCTTTCACTTTCATCCTATTTAGAATATCATCTCATCTCATGTGGTTCCTTGAGCTATCCATAATCTCAATCTCAACATACACTGCTTCCACGCGGGAAGCCTAATCTATGATGTCATTCGACATCTCGCGTCACACAGCCCCGTTTTAGACTACTCAGGTCGTCCATCAGCCACCAAGGCCAATTCTGGTAACGACTCCCATACCACAAATCACTTTCACAAAGCACTGGTAAACAAATTTACACTAGAGTAATCACCTTACATTTGCCCGTAACCGTGGGCACGGTTGTTCGAACAGTTCATAACCTTTGTAAAGGGTGCACGCTTTACCCACACGACACGAGCTTACTTCTCACACTCGTCAGCGAGAAAGGTTCGCGACAAGGATTTTCCAAAGCCTATCCAGGATAGCACATTGCCCTATAAATGGGTTCTCAAACCAAATACCAGGAACTCATTTCCTATACTCAGGAACGGGGGTATATCGCCCTCTTGGCACCCAGCCGATTCCATATTTATTAGCAACCGAACGATCCTAGGAACACTAATTACTCGGCCAGGGGTGTCCCATTCCACCCGTGTGGTCGCACTGTGAGATGCTCAGATGAAATTCCCCAAGAAAACGGTCTTATATACGAATATGAAGCGCCACCACACAGGCGGTCACCTTGCATCACGGGTTTTCACAAACTATTTTTATTTTGCAATCACGCCGACATCATATGTCAGGTTTTAAAAAGGAATCACAAACCCATTTTCCCCAAAGTCAACAAACAATTGTGATTTAAGCGATACCATCGATATCCATGCCCAAAGAGCACGAATGCCGAGGTATCGATGGGTGGAGCTACAAAGGATAGTGTGGGTGCCATGGGCCCCGGGTATCTCATGACAAGCATATGGGCCACTCGGATAGAGGATGGGCCTAGCCTTGTAATTAGAGATATAGCTAAATTCGGCAGACTTCGCCTTGTATAGAAAGGAATGTACAGTCCTAGTCGGGTGCGTTATATCTCTAAGGGGAGATCTCCTAGTCGTAATCCGATGGGGACTCCTACCTTGTAACCCTGTCCCCCAGTATATAAGGGGAGGCAGGGCGCCCCCTGAGGGCACGGGCTGATAGAAGCACGAGACGAGCACTCATAAGCTCACAGGTTGAGTTGGTTCACCAGAATCACCACCACAAATCCTCAAAGGAATAACACCACAACTGGACGTAGGGTATTACCTCACATTGAGGGCCTGAACCAGTATAAAATCTTCTGTGTTCCTTTGCAATCCACCGAGTTTCCATCCGCCGAGTAGCCCCATATTCATATTGCCGGTGTAAAACATCGACAGTTGGCGCGCCAGGTAGGGGCTTCGGCGCGATCTACATCTACAAGCTCGATGGATCAAGCAACCGAAGTCGACGGCGGCAAACTCTCCCCTGGAAATACAATCGCATTCAGAAGCCTCAACTTCGTCACCGACCAGATCGGCAATCTCACCTTGGACGACTCGGACTCGATCCGATCTGCCAGGGAACCAGCCGACTCCGCGCCAGTCGGCCTACACGATGCTGCAGCAATCTCTCACGACATGCTGCGGCGATCTCTAATACGCCCGATTCCAGGGACAACTCTTTCTTTCGGTGTTCGACTCGGACTCGGTTTTGAGCCGGCCGAGATCGGGCCAAAAAAGGAAGAGATCATCAATTTCCCGTTCGGACTCGGCGACGCCGCGGATATCTATAATCTACATCCGACGCGGCAAACCCGATCCTCTGGAGTTCGACTCGGATACGGCCCCGAGCCGCTCGAGATCGGATCTAGGGAGGACGGAGTTGTAATAACCCCCATCAACTATTCCGACTACGACTCTCAGTCGGACTACGACTCCCAGTCGGATTCCGACTCTAAGTCGGACAGCAGTTCAGCAAGCTTCTTCCCTCCACGAGAAATCTTCATGGCATCCAAAGGCTCTACTCCTACTCAGGAGTCACGCCGACTACGCGAACAGCGAGAGGAGGAGGCCCGCCGACTGCGAGAACAACAAGAGGAAGAAGCAAGACGCCTGCGCGCCCGCAACGACGATCTACGCAGAGCCAGGCGGACTGCTCAGCAACAAGTCCTCCAAACCCGAGTCGGCGACCACGACGTCTTCGTCACGCCACAGCAGAACGTCGTGGCCGCCGCAACCCTACTGGACACGGTCCAGCTTGGGCCTGATCACCAGGCCACCCCTACGATCGCAAGGATAAAAGCCCTGCTTACCGCTGCTGCATGCCAGCAGCACCAACAGTCGGGCAACACACTCATACCGACCAGTCGGTCGGCTTCCCCAGCGGCAGTCTCATCCACCTCAAAGCGACGCCGAGCGGACGGCTCTTGTCGGCTGCACACGGGGTCGCGCCAAACGTTACTCAGGACCCCCAACAACAATTGGCGGCTCCGAGGCCAACCACGGCATAACCTTCAGCAAGACACCAACGCTCGGCACCGCAAGCAAGAAGATGACGAGCAACGCCGACTGGAAGACGAGAACGAGCATTTCGGCCTCCACCACGAGCGGTTTCGCCGCCGTAGTCGGGGTCGGAGTCCTCATGAAGATGGAGTACCGGCCTTCACCCAGGAGCTACAACAGGTCGACTGGCCGTCGAGTTTCAAGCCTACAGGCATCGACAAATACGATGGCAAGACCAATCCCGAGTCCTGGCTCACGGTCTACACTCTAGCGATCCGAGCAGCTGGGGGAAATCACAAAGTCATGGCTAACTACCTCCCAGTCGCTCTAGCCGACTCAGCGAGGACATGGCTAACAGGACTTCCCAAGCAATCAATCGGCTCCTGGGGAGAACTCCGGGAACGCTTCATCGCCAACTTCCAGGGAACATACGAGAGGCCATCTTCCGAGTACGACCTATATCAGTTGCGCCAAAGGAAGAACGAGTCTCTTCGTGACTTCATCAAAAGGTTTTCTGAGAAGAGGAACTCAATCCCAAAGATCAAGGATGAGGTCGTCATCGCTGCCTTTCGGAAAGGAGTCAAAGACACCTCGTTCATCGACAAATTCACGCGGAAGCCTCCCAACTCTGTCAAGGCCCTATTCGACATGGCAAACAAGTACGCCGACTCGGCCCACGCTGTAGCCGAGGCCCTCGACGACAACAAGTCACCCTGACAGAAGAAGTGGGACGACACCGACGACGCGGTCCCGACTAAAGCTGGGAATCGCAAACGCAAGTCAGACGGCTCCATTGTGGCAGTCGGTCACAACCGTCTTCGACCTTCAACAACTGAGGATTATTAGAACAACAAGTGACATGCTCGGGGGCTCACAAGCCCAAACACAAGGATGGCATCCCCACTCCCAAATACCGAACAGCTAAGTCGCTTTCTGATAAACATCTTCTCACTCGGCCTTGCTAGTGCCGCAGCCGCTTACACCTAATAGGTGTACAAGCTGCACATTTACTTTTTTCTGTTTTTGCTCTTAAATGATTACAAAAGTACTCGAGTAGCATAAATCTCGATCCGTGAAAACTCTGCTCCATGTAAGACGAACTCAAGTCACCCAAAACGCGTGCCTGGAAAGAGCCATGAGCCAACTCCCGACGCTAGGGCTATGACTAGTCGGGCCAGAGTGCTTAAACGTAAGGGGTCAACTACTCGAGGAAATTAATATCAAAAAGAGAAGAACACGTATTACATATATTGTAAAATACATTTTATTCGGGTGATTATTTCCATCATCAGATGCTACTCATCCGATATTTTTATATTGCAGGCTCAGCTCCGGATACGCGTGACAGGAACTCGGGGCTGCGAGCCTATCTCCTACGCTCGGGGGCTGGACAAGTCTGCCGAAATACACTCGGGATGCTCCATGAGGGCTACTTACCGAGTACTTGTGCCAGTCGGGACGACATCTTCCCCGACTACGTTCCATGCGAGCTAACAATCGGCCCCCGGCGCCAGTCGGGGCTGTGTACCACTCGGCTAAATAGGGTACGCCCCATGAGGGTCGCCAGCCGAATCCTACGCTAATGCTAGGTTCGGGTACCTTATTTGGCTACAACTCTGTCAGGTTGGGTACGCCCCATGAGGGTCGCTAGCCGAATCCTATGCTAATGCAAGATTCGGGTGCCTAGCTTGGCTATAACTCTGTTGGATAGGGTACGCCCCATGAGGGTCGCCAGCCGAATCCCCTGCTAATGCAAGGTTCGGGTACCTTGTTCGGCTTTACCCAAGTCAGAGAAGACTTACATCGTCAAAGTGCATCCGAAGTTCTCATGCACTGCGTCACACCTGAGGAGGGCAAGCAGATCCTGCAATATACCCACTCAGGCTTATGTGGCAACCGGTTTGCATCCAGAACGTAAATCGGAAAGGCTTGCAAATAAGGATTTCTCTGGCTGATTGTGGTTACCAATACCAAAAAACTCATCTTGACATGCGATGGATGCTACTTCTATAGAGCTATACTAGGTAGGTTGGTTCAGGCCGGCTTACCTGGTAACAGCCACCAAGATATGAGTTCCTACAGTAGCATGCTCCATGTGGGCCGCCCGCAGGCTGAGTTGAAATTATAGCGCTGGTGCTACCAACAGGAGCCGATGAGGTAAACAGATATGCTTCATGAGAGCCTTATTGCTAAACATATATGTTTGGGTATCTGTCTTATCCGCCAGGTCTCGAGGATACATCCTTACAAGGATCACAAGCTGGTCTTCATTGAAATTGGAGATGCAGGTATCTCTCTCGAGTACACCTAACCACGTAATGGATTTATTTTTCATACAGTGGTACTCGGCCTACATGCGTGGCCACCAGTTGCCATGAGCAACATTACTCCAGCCGACATGACGCTGAAGAGTCTAACTTTCGAGTAGTGCACTACTCGGGAGAGACTATAAATTTCTCATTCCCGCTGACATGATGCGGAAGAGTCTAACTTCTGGGTGGGACGCCACTCGGGAAAGACTATAAACCCCCTTTCCAGCTGACATGACGCTGAAGAGTCTCGTATGCGAGTAGCATCCTACTCGGCAAGACTATAAACATACATCCCGGCTGACATGATGTCGACGAGTCTGATTTTCAGGTAGTATACCACTCGGGGAAGACTATAAACCCTTCTTTCCAGCTGACATGACGCTGAAGAGTCTCATATACGAGTAGCATCCTACTCGGCAAGACTATAGACATACATTCCGACTGACATGAAGTCGAAGAGTCCTACATACGAGTAGTTCCCTGCTCGGCAAGACTATAAATCATATTCCGGTTGACATGATACCGAAGAGTTTCATGTACCAGTAGTAATCTACTCGGGAAAGACTACAAGGTTAAAGATCTTTGACTTCATGTTTAATTGTTTTCACAATTAAGCACAAAGTCGGGGGCTACACCTAATAGGTGCGCCTATTCGGCGCACACTATTCCAACATCTACATCGAGCCCTTCATAGCCTCGCTGCCAGCTGACATGAAGCAGGACTCGGGAGAAGCAGCACTCAGACAAAGAGTACTCGGGAGCAATGCACTCGGGAAGACTTCACCGTGGAGGATGAGCACTCGGCATCAGCTGTGACTCAACTATGAAGGTCTCGGGGGCTACTGTGGGTGCCATGGGCCCGGGGTACCTCATGACAAGCATATGGGCCACTCGGATAGAGGATGGGCCTAGCCTTGTAATTAGAGATATAGCTAAATTCAGCAGACTTCGCCTTGTATAGAAAGGAATGTACAGTCCTAGTCGGGTGCGTTATATCTCTAAGGGGAGATCTCCTAGTCGTAATCCGATGGGGACTCCTACCTTGTAACCCTGTCCCCCAGTATATAAGGGGAGGCAGGGCGCCCCCTGAGGGCACGGGCTGATAGAAGCACGAGACGAGCACTCATAAGCTCACAGGTTGAGTTGGTTCACCAGAATCACCACCACAAATCCTCAAAGGAATAACACCACAACTGGACGTAGGGTATTACCTCACATTGAGGGCCTGAACCAGTATAAAATCTTCTGTGTTCCTTTGCAATCCACCGAGTTTCCATCCGCCGAGTAGCCCCATATTCATATTGCCGGTGTAAAACATCGACAGATAGGGTTATAAAGGCCTACTGGTCTTATGCAACTATTGGGCAGGTCCGTCGGTTCGTCATGTAAACTGAGGCTGATCAATTTAATGTACACACTAATAATGCAATTTTGCAAACAAATCATTTTCCAATCTAGGAGCAATATAATCAAGGAATGACCTGCCTCAATCTTCCTCTTCAAATCCTCGCGAAAATCCGACGTCCGACGATACCCGAAACATCGACTACGCGCAAAAGAGAGAAAAACACACAAAACCCTAAAAATAAAGTACTATTATTTATAACTAATAGTGTCATAAGGTAGATCTTAATTTTAGAAAAATTGGAGACTTGAACGGGGTTAATCGGAGTTACGGTTTGGAAGATATGAATTTTCGAAGTAGGATTTTTCTAGAAAAGAAAAGGTTTACTTGGATTTTTGAAAAAAGAATATTTTGGGAATATTCCTAGGTCTGATAGGTGGGGCCCAATGTCAGTGGCTGGGAGAGAGAGATTGAGGGGTGTGGCGCACATGTCAATGACAGAGAGGGAGCAGGGTTCACATGCCATTGGGAGTGAGGGAGAGAGGAGGCAAAGGAGAGAGAGGGGGAATGACAAGGAGGACCCACATGTCAATGAAAAGGAGAGAGGGGGAAATGACAAGGAGGACCCACATGTCAGTGGAAAGAGGAGAGAGGAGGAATGACAAGGAGGACCCACTTGTCATATATGCAGGGAGAGGGAGAAAGATGGGTCCCACAAGACAGTGAGACACAATATTAAAATGGATGGTAATTATATTTTTAAATTAGGTTGGGCCCACATGTCATCGGCACTGGGAGGAGTAAAAGGGTGGGACCCGCATGCAGTGACATGGGGAGGGATTGCTTACGTGATCATTGTGCACTTAATGGGTGGGGTCTGCGTGTAAGTGATTTATATTTTGAAATGGAGTATTATTAGGATTTTAACTCATGTTAGGCCCACATGTAAGTGAGTGTGAGGGGTTTTAACTGTGCGGGTCCACCGGTCAGTGGTGGCCGGGGAGACACGGAGGCCGTTCGGGCGGACGTAGCTTGACACGTCGAACGGCGAGAGAGGCACAAGAGGCCGGCCGAGAAATTGACGGCTGACGGCAGCCAAGGGGCGCCGGCCAGCAGAAGGGAACAGAGCAGGGTGGCGGGCGACAGAGGGGAAGGGGAAGCCATTGGATGGCTCGGATTGAGGGGTTGAGGCACGACGGCGGCCAGCGGCGCGAACTAGATGGTGGCGGTGAGAGGATGGCATCGCGCGGCGGCGTCGCGTGGTAGAAAGGTTTGGTCCCGTGCCAATATGGTCACCGGCGGCGGAGCGCAATGGTGGTAGGGACACTCATGCCAGAGAGAAAGGGAAGGGGGTGGAGGAGCTCACCGAGAGAGAAAGAAATCATGGCGGCGGCGAGGTACAAAGCTTGGGCTCAAGCGCAACGGCGCGATAATGCTAGGGAAGGCACGTCCGTTGTGCGGGGTGAAGGAGGAGAGGGTCCCATCCCCTCTTTTTTTTTGGCGAGCGGCGGCTTGCCGAGCTTATGCTCGAAACGGAGGATGACAAGTGCGGGTCGAGAGAGGTGCAGCGAGAGCGGGGGTTTAGGTCCTATTTATAGGCGGCGAGCGGCGGAAGGAGATAAGGAAGGAAGGCGGTGGCTACACGAAGGCGGTGGCGGGATATTTTCAGGTAATATCGCGGCATGTTCCTCGTGCCCATTTGACTGATCATCGGGCGGGCGGAGAGAGAAGAAAGAGGGCGACGGAAGGAAGAAGACGGCGATGCTGGCGTGTGGGCCCCGGCGGCCAGTGGAAGCGGGGTTGAGGCGCGGATGTTGGCGAGCGGGCCCGGTGTGAAGGAGTGAGCAGTGCGCGCGTGGGCCACGCGCGAGCTGGGGCTGAACTGCTGAGCCGAGGGAAGAGAGGAGGGATAAATGGGCCGATCCGGTGGGTGGTCCAAAGGAACAATAGTCGTTGATTTTTCGTAGGGATTTTTCAGAGGAGAGTTTTTTGGGAATTGGATGAGTATTTGGATTTCAAAATTTGAATTTTGGGTTTTACAAAATTCCGAGGATTCCAATCAAGGGCTTCCAGACTTGAATTTTGATGGATTTGAACTTTTGGAAAGGGATTTCAATAGAGGGTGTAATTCCAAAATTTAGAATTTCGAATCAGGGGTTTAGAAGAAGAAGGATTTTAGGAAAGATTTTTTTGGATTTGGAATTTTCGGTCGGTATTTAGGATTTGAATTTTTGATCTTAAATTTTGGGATTTCGTCTCAGGAGAATTTAGGGATTTTGTCTCAAAGAAATTTTGGGGATTTTTATGGGAGAATCCTTGGTGGAAATTCGAATTTTTGGGAGGAGCAGAATAAGGATATTCTAACAAAAGGCTTCAGAGGGGATTTTGCCAATTTTCAAGATTCTAATTCGGATGTTCGGATTTTGGATAAAAATTTAGAATTTAGGGAGGATTTCAAAAATTGAATGATTCGATAGATTTTGAGAGACAGTCAAATTACAAATTCAAGTCTCGAAATTTGGAGAGAATTTAGAATCGGGGTTTAGGGTCTCAAGGAGAGTTTGACTGAGATCTACGACACTTAGTCCTTACACACAACGAGCCAAAATTTTTGAAATTAGGGTTTTATCAAAATAGTTTTTTTAACGGCCCAGAAACTGAGGCGTTACACTCCCCCACCTTTGCCCCAAGCGACCAGCGATCTCCCCGACTCCTCCACCTCTCCCCCCGGCCGGCCGGTGATCTCTATGCCCTCCGGCCACCACCTCTCTCCCGCTCACCCCTCCCACTCTTCTCCGGCTCGGGGGCCAGATCCGATAGCCAACGAGCTCCATCCCACTGGATTCGGCGGATGGAGGTCGGTGGCCGCCGGATCTGCCCCCACCCCACCCTCCGCGCCAGTGAGGGGAACGGAGAGAGAGGTAAAGGGCAAGATGGCGGCGGCGACGGGCGGGCCGGTGTGGTAAGGCGCGGCCACGGCGACGGCGGGCTGGATCTTTCCCCCTCGACGACCACTGGATCCACAAGCTCTATGTCAGAGTCAACCAGATCCACTAGATCCCTTTTCTATGTGGTGTATTTTATTGTGAGTTTTGTGATTTAGGGTTTGATTCATCCATGAATTTGTGATTGGTGATTAATCTGTGTTTTGTGATTTATTCATGCATGAATATAGACATTAAGTGTGTGTTTTGCAAAGATCAATTCGTGGGTGCCGAATTCTAATTTTTTTTTATTTAGTGCTTTGCGGGCTCGGCTCATTTCGAGCATGTTTCTTTGGCTTGTGGACATGAATCAGTGCTGGGTCTAGGAACCGGTACTAATGTTGTCCCCTTATCAGTGCCCATACTTTAGTACTGGTTGGGAAACCGGCACTGTTGAGCACTCCTAACCGGTACTATTTAGGTTTTCTATAGTAGTGAGGCAGGTCGAGTATATATAGATTGCACTGCTACAAAATAGGTCATTACAGGCGGCAAAAAATGTTTTTCGCAGGTGGCTAGCCACGCTGCCTACAACTAAAGGCATGTGAAAATCGACGAACATCAGGTGGAGTATATATATGTCGGTGTGTGAACACTATATGCAAGGATCCGACGGGACCCCCTTTGTGAGTTCGGCCGAGGGTGAACGCGTTCGATTTGTCATAGATAGATGAACAAGTAAATGAGGCTAAATGTTTATACAAGTTCAGGCCGTATGGTGACGTAATGCCCTACTACTGTTGTGTTCTTGCTTTCTTTCTTGGTTGCTTGTGAGAGGAGTTTACAAGACTTAGGCTCTGAGAGTTTGTGGATCTGATCTAGTCCTTTCCTTTTTCTCGCCTTGTCTATCCTCTTATAGCTCTTGTGGAATACCACAGTGGCCAAACTATCGGAGTCATTGTAGCGCCCCCTTCCCGGTACCCCCGTACGGTGATACCAGAGAGGAAGCGCCGCAGGAGATTGGCGTGAACCAAACTCCCACGAAACCGCGATGCCGGTACCAGTCTCAAGAATCCTTGCTGGTACCCGCGGTCAACGGAGATGTACCACAACAATTAACTAAATAAATAAAGATATATATATTATACCTTAATAAGTTGCGGCTTTGGGCAAGCCCTGAGCAGCAACCGGCAACAGAACAGCAGCAGCGGAATGACAACGCAGCGAGAACCCAATCCACAAGCAACGGCTTGGGACTAGGAAGGAAACCCTAATCTTCACTTCAACTTCACTCTTCCTGAAGGAGGGGAGAAAAGGAATAGATTGAGTACTTACGTACTCAACAAGTCACGGAATATGTAAGCATGCAGGCTATCAAAGACAGGCTGGGGTTTATTTCGCAAACCATTTCATTTTGAAAAATATTTTCGAAAACCTAAGTGTGGGTAGTCTCATTGTGACTGGAAGGAGGCTCTCGCCTCGATCCTGTCCGCGAATTGCTTTTCAACAGCTCAAGCGGACGAAGCAAATTTTAATTGATCTCGAGTATTCTTATACTGCCTGTCGGGTCACGACAGTGGTTCAATGGATTTGCCCTCAAGCAGCTTCCACTGTATATTCATCTATTGCTTTATTTTCAATTTCGTCTACTCCAGGACGTAATCTCATTTGTCTTATCTCATCTCAGCGGCTCCTCGAGCCATTCATAACTCATCTCGATGGCTCCCCAAGCCATCCATATTCTCAACTCAAACTGTTTCCACTCGGGAAACCTAATCCATGATGCCATACGGCATCCCAGGTCATACAGCCCCGTTTCCGACCACACAGGTCATCCATCAGCCACTAAGGCCGATTCTGGTAACGGTTCTCATACCACAAATCTCTTTCGTAAACACTTGCAAACAAATCTATGCTAGAGGAATCACCTCACATTGCCCATAACCGTGGGCACGGCTGTTCGAACAGTTCATGAACCTTTGCAAAGGGTGCACGCTTTACCCACACGACGCGAGTTTACTTCCCACACTCGTCAGTGGGGAGGGTTCGTGACAGGGCCTTTCCAAAGTGTCTCTAGGATTGCCTGAAGCCAACTGGACGGGTCCCAGACCAAGTACTGAGCGAGTCCCAGACTCCTCGTACTCAGGATCCCGCGGGTGCATCTCATATTGCTACCCCGGCGACTCCACGTCCAAAGGCGACCAAGCCAACCCTGGGTCTACTAATTACTTGGCCAAGGGTGTCCCATACCACCCGTGTGGTCGCACTGTGACATGCTCAGTGTAATTCCTTAAGGGATCGGTCCTTATATGCAAATACGAAGTGCCACCACACAGGCGATCACTTTGCACTGCGGAAACTTTCGCAAATAAATTTTGTTTCGTAAACTTGCCGACATCGCATGTCGGGTTTTTAAACCTTTGGAAACCCTATTTTCCCCAAGTCGACAAACAGTTGCGTTGTGAGTGGAAACATCGGAACCCATGCTCAGAGAGCACGGTCACCGAGGTACCACGAGGTGGAGCGACAAGGGATAGGATATCAAAGACCTACAGGGTTTATGCAACTACCGAGCAGGTCCGTCGGTTCGACACGTAAATCGAGGCCAATCAATTTATCGTGCACGCTAGCAATGCAATTTTGTAAACAAAACATTTTAAATTTAGGAGCAATATGGTCAAGGAGTGACTTGCCTCAGACTTCGTCTTCGAATCCTTGCGAAAATCCGACGTCCAACGAATTTCCGACGTGTCGACTACGAGCGAAACGAGCGAAAAACACACAAAACCCTAAAAATAATATACTATTATTAATAACTAATAGTGCCATGAGGTAGATCTTATTTTTAGAAAAATTTAGAGACTTGAACGGGCTCAATCGGAGTTACGGTTTGGAAGATATGATTTTTGGAAGTTTAGAGGATTTTCTAGAAAGGAAAAGGATTATTTGGATAAAGAACTATTTTGTGAACAGTGGCTGGCAGGGGGCCCATGTGTCATAGGAGAGAGAATGAGGGCTGGCCCACTGTCACTGGCACATAGAAAGATAGGGGCCCATATGTCATAGGAGATGGAGGGGTGAGAGAATGACAGCAGGGCCCACATGGCATTGGGACAAGGAAGGGGTTACTGTATATAATGCAAAGGGCCCCCCTTGTCATTGAGTCATTATTTAAAATAAAGTTTATTTAGGATTTTTAATGGGCCGGGCCCACATGTCACTGGTAGGAGGGGGTATAGACACTGTGCACTTATTAGACGGGTCCACATGTCATATATTTCACCCGAGGGGGCCCACGGATCAGAGGGAGGCTGAGAGAGAGGAGGGAATACTGTGTCACACTATGCCCGGGGCCCGCAAGTCAGAGACAGAGAGAGAGAGGAGAGTGCCGGACGGGGAGCAGGGACGGCTGATAGAGGCGCACGGCGGCCGGAGGGGAGACGGCGGCCGGAGGCAAGAGAGGAGGAGCGAGGCACAGGAATGGAAGACGGAGTGGATGGGGAATACTCTGAGCGGCTCGGATTGAGGCTGGGATGGTCGACGGCGGCGGACGGTGGCACCCAGAGGGCGGCGGCGAAGAGGAGCGGTGGTTGGTCATCGCCGACGACCAAAAGAGCAGCGGAGGGGGCTGGGGGCTTCGGTTTGGAGGCGGTGAGACGAGAGGAGAGCGGAGAAGGGGTGAGTCAGCTTCTACCTGTCACGGCAATGAAATGCCGAGCGACAACAATGGCGGGGCGATGGCGGCCAAATTGGGGCTTTCTCGCTCAGTGCCAATTGGGCACCGGCGAGAGGTGGAAAATGATCGTGGTTTCTCGGGGAATCCAATGGCGTCGGCGGTTTGATCGATTATGCTTGGGAGCGGTGGTATTTGGGCGGGCACAGAGGGGCTTTGGCGGTGGAGAGAGAAAAAGAGAGCTCGAGCTCGGCTTGGGCAATGGCGCGGCACGGCTGGGATTTTATAAGCGCGGGCACGGCGCTAAGCGACGACGGTCAGAGGCGTGGAGCTCTCGGGATAAGGTTGTGCGCGGGGCTTGGGATGGCAGGGCTGCTACGCCGACTGAGGTGAGCGCGGCGCGATGGGACGGGATGGAGAGGCGAAGCGCGACTGCGGTGGGAAAAAGAAAGAAGAGGAGGGCCGCGGCGAGGTGACGGGACGGGACGCGGCGCCGCTGAGCTCTGTAGCTGGCGTCACCGAGCTTTCCTCGGGTGGCCGCGAGAGAGAGAGAGGAGAGGAACAGAGGGGATGGCGACAGGACGAGGTTGCGGCGCTGACCTTGAAGCTTGCCGGGAGACACGGGGTATGGGCTGGGGTGTCCTGTGTCGAGGAAGAAAATCCGAGAAGGATCGAGAGAGGGAGAGAGAAATAGAGAGAGACAGAGAGCGGAGAGAGGCCGAGGAAGAAGAAGACAACGCGAGGAAGACGTCGTCGCTGACCGCTGGGGTCCACTAGTCGGGCGACGGCGTCCGCGGATGGGGGCGCTGTTGGGCGGGGCTCGAGGCCAGGGCACATGTCGCGCGCACGGCAGCTGCGCTCGCGGGGCCCGGTTGCCAGCGCGAAGGAGAGGAGGCAGAGGTGGGCCGGAGCGGTCGTGGGCTGGCGCGAGGAGGAGAAAAGGAAGAAAGAGAGGAGGCCGGGCGGTTTCGGGCCGAGGAGAGAGGAGGACGGCCCGTAGGAACAGTGGCGTTTATTATTTTCTCTGGAATTATTTTGGGGAGGTTTTGAAGGATTTGGAAAGGGATTTTAAATCCAAAATTTGATTTTTGGGATCCACATAAATTCCTGAGATTTAAGGAGAGGACTTTTTTGGGATATTTGTCTGGATAAATATATATATATATATATATATATATATATATATATATATATATATATATATATATATATATATATATATATATATATATATATATGGAAGAATTTGATGGGGATTTGTGGAGAATTGAAAAGGGTATTTGGGATTTGATGCTTGATTTCTCGGGGAATAAATTCAAGAGAATTTTTGCAGAGGGACTCGGATATATATATAATACATGAAGGGGGGGGGGTCTAGCGAGTGTTTTCAAAGGGATAATTGGGATTTAGATTCGGATTTGAGATTTGGACTTCAAGGACTTTTTGGAAAACTTCTGAGAGAAGAATTATAGGGAGAAAGATCTCGAGGGGAGATTAGGGTTTGAATTTAGTTCTTGGGATTTGAGGCAAATTTTGGGAAGAGAGTTCTCGATGGAATTCAAGGTCTCCGAGAGGAACAAAATAAGAGGATTTTGAATAGAGGGCTTCAAAGATGATTTTCGAAGGGTTTTATTGGAGGGTGTCGGCGAAACGGGACTGAGGGTCCCCACAGTCGCCGGGGACGCGTGGGTCTTCGGCCACGTCAGTTCCTCCGGGGCCACGTCCCGCGCTGGAGAAGGCCGGCTTCCCTGCTAAGTACCCAGGCGCAAGCTCTACGACGGCCCGGGTGCGGTTTCCCCCAGCAAGTCGCAACAACGGCTCCCGGCGCTTGGTCCCGGGGGCCGCCTCCCCGGCGCTCGGTCCCGGGAACCTCCTCGGACCCCGGGTCCCGAGGACCGTCCCGTGCCCGGGGCCTTCCGGTCCCGGGTCGCACAGCCTCAGCCCCAGGTCGCGTCCCCGGGGCGCATTGCGGAGACGCTCCTGGTCCCGGGCGCCGCTCCCCGGGCCCGGGACTCGCATTACCCGACTGATCGGCTCCTCCGAGCTGATCGGCCTCTTCGGTGATCGGCACCTCCCACCCGGATCGGCCTCTCAGCGGACGGCATCGGCTCTCCAACTAACAGCATTAATAACGAGACGACGGGGCACGTTGCCCCTACCGTCCGCCTTGCCACGTGTGGGCGTCCTAGGACGGCCCCCCGTGGACACACGACCACGTTGTCAGGACCTTTTGACTTCGGCGGCAAAGACGTGCTCCATCACATCTCGACGACTTCGCTGCCTGCAACAGACCTACTCCGGTATGGGCTCGGCAGGCGGACGTGTGTGACAAGACTGCGACAAGACAAATCATACCAAGCTCTCTCACGTGTATTCAGCAATGTGGACTCCCCTCGCCTATAAAGGAGGATCCATGCCACATTTAGAAGGGGCTCTCTCAGCTCTGGCCCCAGCCTTAGACAGCTAACACTGAACTCAGGCGCAGCTCCGGCCTTAGACCACTTAGGCAGCTCTTGCTCCTGGCTTAGACGACGAAGCTCTCTCTCGGAGCCTCAAGTTCCAGGGCTAGCTTCCGAGCTCCCCGGGGTTCACTTTGTAACCGCATTCCGCATTCATCCACCACAGATAGTCAAACACACAGGAGTAGGGTATTACGCTCCGAGCGGTCCGAACCTGTCTAAATCCTCCTGTCTTCTTTGTGTGCTTTCTTTCTTTCGATCGATCCATCGTTCCGCTGATACACACTGTTGCCGGCTTCACCTGAGAACTACTCCCCTGGCCGAATCTCAAAGGGGGTCCCCAGACCTCCCGCAGTCGAGGTTTCATCCTCCGACAGAGGGCTTCGAATTGCAAAATTCGAAACTGAGTACAGAGAATTTTTGGTGAGATATTTAATTTTGGATTTTCCGAGGAATTTTAGAGAGAGACGGTCGAATTGCAAAATTCGAGTCTCGGATTTTAGGAGAGAGTTTAAGACCGAGGTTTAAGTGTTTCAAGAAGATTCAGACTGAGATCTATGACACTTAGTCCTTAAGCACACACAAAAATCAAAAAATTTTGAAATTAGGGTTTTTACTAAAATAGTTTTTAACGGCCCGGAAACCGGGGCGTTACAGTCATGTACGTAATTATAGAATTAGATTGGTCATGTCTTTTGCTATCCGATGGGCCTAGTCACCTATCCTCCTGGGGGCCCTCCTCGGAGCAGGTCCGGAGAGAGGGGAGACGGTCGCTCGCCACGCGTCCGAACGTGATCATTGAGTGCTTGCTGGAGAAGATTAGGCTTGGTACGCTGGCTATGGGTCCTACCCGTCAGCCTCCTGCAGAAGTAGGTGAAACACAATGAGCCTGGACAAGTGGCGTGGTAGTCAACCACGCCGCCTACCAGCCCACGCCCCCTGTCAGGAAAATATGATGATAGCACTTGGCGTGGGGTACAGAGACATCCTGTCCCCTATGCCTCACGCCTGGTAGATATACGTCCCATCGCCCTTAATAGGAGAGGCATGGGAAGACCGAAGCGAGACAGCATGCTCCATCGGCATCGTCATTAATGCCCTTGCCTCCATGCCCTCCCCAAGCTGCTCGGGGAAGCCGAGCTCGTGAGTGGGGCAAAGCTGCGCCCCGAGCGCTGCTGCTACGGCCACAGGCTTGGGGCATGCCCTGAGCTCATCCCTTAGAGCCACGAGCTCGGGACCTTACTTCTTAGATCTGGGGATCCCAGGTGTAGCTTCGTAGTTACTGTGAGTTGTGCGTACATCCCTTGGCGATATGATGACATGGCGCCATGTCGCCCTGAGCCGCCGGTGGTGGGAGCTTTGGTTCCCACTTCACTGACAATATAGATTTTCACATGCGGGTTTCTACTCATCTGTTAAAATCGATTTTTATAGGTGGTCACCTAAGACTTGTCTATAAAAATCGATTTTCTCAGTCGGTCATGAAAAGAGGCCCACCTGTACTGATATTTTTTGGTGCAAAGAAAATAAAATTCACATCCAAATTCTAAATTTACAATTCCCCCAAATCCCCAAAAATCATTGCCGGTAGGGACCTTGGTGGCTGTCGATGCCCCCGAGCCTTGGTCGACATCGCCGAAGTCATCAAGCTGCAACCCTTGCCGCGTTAACTCCACCGCAGCAGCACGGCCATCCTCTCTGTTGCCTCTCCTAGGCCCGGTGGCAACGGATCTGCCTCTCCCGCGCTCGCCCGCAACGCCCGAGCCCACCGTAGATAGATCCACTCGTTGTCGCCGCGTCTCCTTCGCCGCCTACGAGCAGCTGGTGAGGGGAGAGAGAGAGGGAAGAGAGGTCCGTCCCACCCTTTGCCACCTCCACCGCTGACCCTTTGCCGCATGCGAACGTTGTGAGGGTAGAGAGAGACCAAGCAACTGGTGAGGGAAGAGAGAGGGATATCAGGGGAGAGAGAGGAGGTCACGGCCTCACAAGCGGTATTTATTTCCTATTGGTTTTTTAGGCTATCATTTTAGAAGGGCTGCCTTTATAAATAGGAATATTTTTATAGACGGTCCTCTTAAACGCCCACGTATGAAAATTATGATTTTCATAGGTGAGACTTTAAGAGGTCTGTCTGTAAAAATAACCCTATTTTTATAGTGGACCTTCTAATACTTCTAGCTGTGAAAATCTATTTTTACAGATGATCTGCGACTGAAACATCCTCGCTGTATTTTTATAGGCGCGTATTTTTTTTTCACCTATAAAAATTATAAAGTAGGAGTGTTGATAAAAATAGATATTTACAGTTGGAGAAGGTATATCCGGGGGTTGGTAGCCGCTCTTGTGGCAGTGATCCGGACGCGTGTGGCTAATTTCGACAAAATGGACTTTAAAAACTTAGGAGACGGAAAGTGACTACGCTGGAATGATTAGAGCACAAGCAGCGCCTGTTATACTAATGATGGATGAGAAGTAGCACTGATTGAGTTTTGGAGCTCGATTAGGAAGCTAATCATCTGTGGTAAATTTGGCCGGCTTTGAGATAAGGACGCTATGTACTTTGAGTAGTTCCAACCTGAAAAGAGGGAGGGCAACTTTTGTCCATCCTGTTGATTATGGGCATTAAAAGTACATGCTGCAGAAGGCACTGCATGCATGCAGACCCTACCAGCTGCATGACATGCAACGGATGGCAGAGGGTGCCCAGCAACAGCGAAAGCTAACAAATTTGGGATTTTTCAGTGGGAAGAGCCATATTAAAAGGTACTCACTCCGTCTTAGAATCACTTCTATTTAAAATATTTTAAAATCTAGTACTAAATATAATAACATATTTTGGTACTACGAATTTGAACAGAGAGTATATCATATTCAGTACTAAATTTTCTATTTTATATTTTAAGATAGAGTCTATTTTATATTTTAAAACAGAGTGAGCACTCATCCATATTAATCAGAATCCGTGCTGTTCATGTTTTTTTTAAAGTTCAGTCATGTTGGATATTATTGGTGCATCAGTGAGGGACTTTATGCAATTATCGCAAAACTCGATCCGTTCATATATACACAAGGGTTTGACTGATCTCATTATCTAGCTGTGCATGCAAGAGTCCAAGAAAAAAACAAGTATTCTTTTTGCTTTAACAGATCGAGTCAGCTGGCCCAAAGTTCTTGAGAAAGTCAGATGCCGGGGTCAAAATGCCTGGAGCAGCATGCGCGTATCCTACTATATATACTCAACTTGAACGACTGATGGACCCTCAACTGTTTAAAGATTCGACATGTCAACGAGTTGAAACAGTAAATGTTATCGTCTTCTTTTCTTTAATCCTCTCTTTCTGCGCTGCCACGGGGGAAAATGTACTGGTTGAGAGTCAATATATCTGGATATATCAACAAGCAGAGAGTTTTTTTGTCAACAAGATGATCTAATGGTCCAAACCCAATCAATTGTCTCTGACAAGCATGATGAATAGGAAGCAGGTGGGGCTCCACTCCACTCCAATCCAAGGGTTCAGCGAAGATCAGGAGTAGACAGATGGCTGATGTCCTCATCAACAGTGGTCCCCTGTGGTCGGGACGTCGGGGCGTGGAAGGAGGTGGAACCATTCCTTACGCCACCACCACCCCCACCTCTCTCTTCCCCTTCAGACCAACAGCATCACCACACAGATGGAGTATGTGCGTAAGCCAGACAGGAAGACGCCCATCAAATCACCCCACTTGCCAGGATAAGCATGACGCTGTTCCTGTACTGGGCGCACGCCTTGCTCGCGCGGCCACACCATCATTCCTATCAGCCAAACGGCACGCACACGCGCAAGAGGACACGGGCACAGAAACGCGCACGGTTTCGTGATCAAGCCACCCTCTTCTATAAATGGATTCTCTACTGCGATTCACATGCTAATATCATCTCCAAGCCATACACCTAGTCACCAAAGTGCGTGCTTCCCCAGAACATAGAGAGAGCGGCAAAGGGAGGCAGAATAAAAAGGCGAGCTGTAGGGGACTAAAGAAGAAAAAAAAGCATAGAAAAGAACGGCAAGCAACCAGCTCGAGGCACCGCGCTAGTACGTAAGCCACCAAAGGTGCGATTTCGCGAGCTCTAGCCGCTTCCACTTGGCAATTTCCCATCTCACCATCTGGGTTCTGGAGCTCTAGCTCCGACTAAGGTTTGCAACTATTGTTTCTCTCCTGGTGAATCTTGCCTTGCCATCCTGTGTTAGTGGTAGATTTGGCTGGAGCACAAGTGTTTCTGTTGCTTGCTGGTTTTACTAAGTTGCAGGTTGTTCTTTTCTTTCCTGAAATGGTTTGACACAAGGGATAGTTTTGATCTGTTACTGCTTCAATCATTGCTTCTATGGCAGGCTGTACATCACGCTCCTCTTTAGATGCTTTAGCCTCATGTTGATACTGTTTATGTTTCACTATGAGTTATTATGAAGGACTTTACTTAAAACAAACGTCCAGAGTGTTGCTTGTTGCACAAATAAGTTATACGTTCCATTTTCAATTTTTCATTGCCTGGACTCGATCTTAGTCCGCATTTTCCGTGCTTTCTCTTTCGTTCTCGCTTTGACCTCAGCGTACGCTTCGTGCTGGTTTGGTGCTTTTCTCCGGCCTAAGTTGAGTGTGGAACTAAACTTTTCAAAGAGTTGGTTGAACTCCTCTCATTGCCTTGAAACTTTTGCTACTATTCTAGGTGGTGTAGCATTTTAGACTCTTGAAGCTTTGAATTAGTTAACCTTATGGAAGAAGGCTCCAAGAAAAGAGAAGGGCTTCCTCCTCAACTACTAGATCTTATCCCAGATGAGAAGGAATGGAAGCTGACAGAAGCATTAGGTCTAGGGAGATCAAGAAACGCGGGCTTCGAGGGTGAAGAAGACAATAAGCTAGAGCTAAAGCTTGGTCTTCCTGGTCTAACAGAAGAGGATAAAGCAGCTACCTCAGGAGATTACAGGCTACAGCAAGAGAGCCCATCTCTCTCCCTTGGTTTCTTTCCAAAGAACTCCAAGACCACCACCACCACCACCACTACAACTGGTGCAAAGAGGGGATTCATAGACACAGTTGAGACCAAAACAGAAGGTAACAAACTGCTTTTCAGTTCTCTTGTGCACTTGTTATTGAAACATGTCCACTTGGGATTAGAAACATGGAAACAAACAGATGGAACCACTGAATGAAAACTTACTCTTTTGTTGCTTTAAGGTTATAACGACCAGAAGCAGCAGGCAAGAGCAGGATGTGGGAAGGAACTGGCAGTGGAGGAAATGATAGCAGCCGTGAGTGAGAGGAAGAAAGGATGCTGCCCCCCACCGCCATCACATGGTGCTCCTGCTACACCTGCGCGCAACAGCAGCAACAGACCACAGACCCAGGGAAGGTATTGATAGCCTACATGGTGCTTTTTTCCATCATTTTTCTGCTCACAGCCAAGGAAGACATGTTCGTTTATTCCTGCCACTCATTTATAGTTCATTCAAAGGATTGCATATAGTTGTCCCTCCATGCTCTTTTCCAGATTCCCAGAAATCGCAGTGTCCTAGGTCCAGTACAATCTTTTGATTTTGTTAACGTGACATGCAATGGTGAATTTAATTATTAGCTGTTCATGGGTCAATATGAGCCTCATAATAAGGAATATGTTTCTCTTTTACCCCAAAAACATTTTTATGGAAAGAGGGTTGTCCTTTTTGCTCAATACTGGAAATTACTTCCTAGGTTCCTAGTCCTTTTTTGGTCTTTATCACTTATTCAGCTGAATCTAAGTGGTACTTATAGGCGCCTTGGGCACATCTATTCTTGGATTTTAATCATTCTAACAGTTTAATTTGTTGGAACAATAGCAGTATAAATAGAAAAAAGTATATTAGTATCAAACATGAAATGTTGTGTAACTAGTAACTACTCTGAACATTTTAACTGTTTTACTGCATTACCACTAGCATGAAGTCATTTATCTCGATGGCCTTTCAGAGACTTAACTCACCAGTGCTTTAACCTGCTGTAGAGGAGCTGCAACACCAGTGGTTGGTTGGCCTCCAATCCGATCCTTCAGGAGAAACCTTGCCAGTAGTAGCTCATCCAAACAATCCCCTGAACGACAAAATGATCAAGCCAATTCAAAGGTGACGCTCACCTGCAAGAAAAACCCTCTTATAAAAATCAACATGGATGGGATCCCTATTGGAAGGAAAATAGACCTTGCAGCCTATAACAGCTATGATGGGCTGTCATCAGCTGTCAAAGAGCTCTTCCATCGTTTTCTTCAAGGTAGAAACTAACAATCTATCCAAACAAAATAAGTACTTCAATTGTTTTTTTAATTCAAAGCTTTTATTTGACCATATTGCAGCTCAAAAGGATCAAACTAATGTGGAAAGTGCACAGCAAGGAGCAGATGAAAAAATATTTTATCAATTGTTGGATGGGTCTGGTAAATATACTCTAGTTTATGAAGACAGTGAAGGAGACAGAATGCTGGTTGGGGATGTGCCATGGAAGTAAGCTTGCTTGTCCTCTTTGTCATTTACATTTTTTTACTGGCATTTATAAAATAACCACATCTTAAAAATAATAAAGGGATACTGCAACCGTAACTTATATTAGGCACAACCATCCCATCTAAATTATCTTTCGCATTCTCCAATTCCTGCAGTGTATTTGTCTCAACTGCTAAAAGGCTGAGGGTTCTAAGGAGCTCAGAGCTTTCCCACACCCTGGTAAGTACAAGCTAGATCACTTAAAGTTGCATTCAAATCTTTGGTGTCGTCATAAAAATCTATCTTTGCTACATTTGAATGAAGACAGCTACCCTTTTATGTTAGTCTCATGTTCTTTTTTTTTATATATTTTTTTCCCTATTTTCCAGATTGGAACTACTGGTAGGGTCTAGAAGAGTCACCAACTGCTGAAATGCCGGCAGCAGCTTAACCATTCGGAATGAATGTGTGTGCAGTTGTGCACTCAAGCGGTCAAGCCAGTCCATTCTCCCTTTTTTGGGGGGGGGGGGGGGCTACCCTCTATTTTGCCTATAGAGATGATTTATTGAGATCGGTAGATGCAAGGAAATGGCAATCTATTTTGTAAATTAGGTTACTTTGCTACGAATGGTGCTTAATTAAATTCTAAGAAATTCTGGTTTTATTGGGAGAGCTGCATATGTAGGCTTGCAGCTCACCCATGTGAAGTGCCTTGTTCTGTGTGATAAATTTGTGTAATCGCTGCTGCAATCCGACATGCCGATCCAATGTCACCAGTGTGTCTCAGAGGACAACAACTAGGCTAACCTGATAGCATCAGGTCATCACTCCACGTGGAATATGCTACTAATATAGGAAATAAAAAAACAGAATTATCCACTAGGTGAGTTGTCATCCTTCTAACCCCATCACTTTCTAAAATTTTTGTCACAAGCACAGTGAGAGGTTTGGCCCAAACTATGAAACTATCGACAGCAAATATGTGCTAATGCCTTCATGCTTATTGGGTGTCAAATAGCTATCATGTGACAATAGTGGCATGATCGTGACCTCACATAAGAGGAGTACATTTTCATACTTTGTTTTGCTTTCAAAGCTAAGAAATAAACAGTTTGTACTATTTTTAGTTTTTAACATGAATACATTATCTAGGTCCATTAATAATTAAAACCACATGATAGCACTAGCTGCCAAACCTGGATGTTATCTCCAAGCTGCCCTGATGACTATATTCACTTGGCTTTTGAATAAGTCAATTATCAACAGCTGGTGGCACTGATTTTTTTTCCATGATAAATACAACGCATCAGTTTCAACTTGACAGTTAACACTGTGAAAGCATGCCTAATGCCGTAATGCGTACAACTCTTGCAAATTTGTAACCCAATAGGATGTTAGAATAGACACGGATAACATTTTTGGAGGGTGGTTCTTATGAGTCGTACCTGAAATAGGACTGCAGAAGAATCTTGTAAGTTACAATCCTGCGGCACCTTCAGGGCTCGAATTTTTCACAGGAAAATTACCACTCAACCATTTCCAGCAGTCCATGACATCTGGACATAAAAAAAACGTATGTATTTCAAGATAAATGAAGCAAATGGACACAAATAAAACCAGAGAGAGAAGAGCTTTTCTGGTAGAGGATATTCACCTTGATGCTTCCGAGCCTTGAAACTGGGGACAAAGGAAAGGTCTTTGTCATTGGGCCATCCCTAAATTCCGGACAGCAGGAAAAGTAGAAGAGACGGGGTGGATTACGAAAGAATCTAAGGCTCTTTTGTAATGTCCTTACGAACAACTTTATCCCCACGGTGTTGTGTGCTCATGTGCTGCCACTTGCAGTGTGTGACTGTATAATTTACCTATATGGCCTAAAAAATTATACTCCTTTTGCAAGAACAGTTCTTTGGTGATGGTGAAAGCCAAAAAGAAGTGCAGACAATCCAATGACAGAGCCAACCTTATTTCATGCACCCAATCTTGTGATTCTGGCACACTAATAAGTTGAATACTAGTTTAAGAAGCTTGAAGCTAACGCCATTCAAAGATGTTCTATGGAAATACAATAGAGAAATGTAAAGGTGTGCATATAATTGACACATAGCAATTTGGCATGATGGGGTATACAATCTAATGAACAAAATGCCATGTACCTTGTACAGTGCACTAATTCATGATGATACAGTTACAATGGAAAATGTGAACTTGTCATAGACATTCACCTTCAGATTTCAGCCCAAAAAGGGATCATGCGTTAAAAAGGATCATCTTCTTGCTTACCTATAGCTAGATAAATATCCTACTATGGACACAAGTGAACTAACCATCCCACTTAATTGTTGTTTCCCTTTTCGGTTGATTGATAACTAACCATGTAAACATAGACCTTGCATTAGTTTTTAGAGAACACCCAGGAGGGCGGCACATCTTTGTATTAATAAGGTAATTCTGCAAGAGTTTTAGGCTCTATGCATCTTTGTATCTATTAACTCATGTAGGATGGGTAAGTGGGTTCATGTATTGGTCCAACCCAGCCCATTTTCTGATTTGCATCCCTATGCCATAAAATACCAACAAATCTCTTATGCCAACATGATTTGCATCCCTATGCCCTGAAATACCAACACATCTCTTATGTCAACACGAACCATACTGTTATCGCCATTGTTCACCAAAATATACTAGATGGCGAACAAAATATTTTGATGGGCAGAATCAAATATTAATAAGAGATTAGCAACTAGATCACTAGAGAAATATGTACAATATTATGATATCAAAAGATAGAATAAATTCAACTTAAGTTTTATTTCTGGAACTGCATGTACCAACTAATCATATGCCACATTTAGGACAAGGTGCAAGTCAATTGCTTATGTTGCAATGAAAAACAGGGGCAACAAATTCCTTCACAGCAAAATCAGCAATATAATAGCGCAAAGCAATGTTGTTCTACATAAAATGCTAGCCGCAAATTGAAAATCGTGTAATTCAGAACTCCATGTGGGGCACCATTCAGCATGTGTGCAACCTTTTATAATCCAATGCTAACCTGGTTGCTTGACCTAGCCTACAAAAAAAGATCTTGATGCACTAGTACTGATTATATAGTTCTGTGATCCTTATTGTTTTTCTTTCATAAGAGATAAGTTCTTACCTGTGTTTACTCGACATAGGGCAGAAATATGCTCCCACTTTATCCATGTGCACCAACCATAATTTGGGGTATTCCCAATTACTATTTGTAATGGGCTGTCCCATTTCAGGTGAAAACTTAGGTATTGGTGTCTCGTAGCGGCATCATGTTCCTCTTTCCACCTCTCTAGCCAAGTATAATATGTTGAAGAACAATATAGGGATGATCTATCTATGATCTATCAGATCAAACCAGTGTTTTATAGTTGACAGCTCAGCAATGCTCTTTCTTTTGAGAAGAAAACATGGTAGCTACTGCGCATCAGTAGACCTTCCTGTATCATAATAATGGACAAGCCCAATTTCGTGACAGGTATTGTGAACTAAATCATGCTGCTTGCATATTGGTAGGCTTGTGCTGTTACTGGTGAACTATTATGTTGTTCTGCTTTCATTTCCGAACTTTTATTAAGATGCTACTGAAAGTTTGAACAGCATGAGGGGACAGTCATACAAACCAAATTTCTAGAAGAGGAAAAGAACACCAGCCAGGGAACGGGACAATTAGGGGTGGTAATGGGCCCAAGTTTTTAGCCTACAAAATTTAAGGGCTGGGTCCAAAAGGGGGTGGGCAGAATTTTTATAGATTTTTGAGCTAAAAATTTATAAGAGCCGAGTTGGGATGTGAAATGGCCCGTGGGTCGTGGCCCATTACCACCCCTAGGGGCAGTACATAGCAGGACCAGATTCTGTTCAGATGGTTCTATTTGACTTCCAATTCACATCATTTTAATTTAATTCCTACTCTCTACTGCTGCAAAACAGTAACTCTTCTGGTTAACTCTGGTTTTTTTAATCCCCAAACACCACCAGATAAAATAGCCAGGCATGCTACTCCAGAAAACAGCCACAAATTGGTGAACTATGAATCTATGATGCCACCTAGGACAAGAGAATTTGCTTGGTTTTAAAGAATGTAAACTACTGAATGATTAGCATTATGGAAAGGAATACCCATGTAGTAGTAGAAGTAGAACTGTAAGCATGGAGTAGGCTGTGTATTTTGGATGGGCACAAGGCTTAAGAAGGGTATAAACCCAAGACAAGAAAGAAAAAAAGAAAATGGACATTATATACGTATTAAAATACCTTGGAAGTATGAGAGAATAGTTAGTAAGATCATTAGTTATAAATATAGGTGAGAAAAGATGTACTAAACAGGAGCAAAGAAGGTAGAATCCCTATGCATGCTTTATATTTTTGAAGAAATTTGAGAAAAAAAACTATCTATGTCTGTCTAATATTATGGGGGAGTAAGTAGCAAGCAAAGATGACTGGATTTTTCACGGATGCCCCTCAGACCCTCAGAATAATTTGAACTCGCCTGTAGATCACCTCCTACAGCCTTCAATTATCAATTCCACACTTAACCGAACTATCAGTTGCTTTAAATCCTCTAGGTCCGCACTGGCTCTCTTACTTTTCTCAGTTTCTGTTATTGCTTAATTGCTTTGCACTAGAGTACAATAGCAATGTAGCACATCTATTATAACTGACTGGTTGCATTATTTTCACTAATTAATTAACACAACATGCAGTATTTGAGTTGCTGAGCAATACCACTCATATACTTCAGGCCATCTTAAATTATTAGGTCATCAAAACAAATGTTTACTAAATGAAGCTGAGGTGAAAAGAGAAGGCTTAAGTAAAGATTGTATAGTATGTGTACCAACTACCAAGGACCATGCATAGAAGTATGTAAAATTTGTAAACTAGAACAGCTCCCTCTTGAACATATGACACTTTTTAACAGCCATATATATAATACTAATAGTATGTGTACCAGGAAAGCCATGCATATAGAAGCCAAGTTCGAGAATATGTGATACTTTGATTGTCACTTACTCCCTCCAGTCATTAATACTTGGCATTTATGACAAGATTTGGTCAAACTTTTGGAACTTTGACCATCAATAAATTCTCAAATGCTCAGTTTACAAACAAAAAAATAGTCTACATAGATTTGACTTGAAAAATACTATCGTAATACCATAAACTTATTAGACTTTATGAACATGCTCTAATATAAAATAGATGGTCAAAGTTTCAAAAGTTTGACCGAATCTTGTCCTAAGCGTCAAATATTTATGACCGAGGGAGTATTATATGTACATCATGTTAAAAAACTATGAAATGTTATACAATGAAATATTTTACATGATTACTGATATCTTTTTTCAGATGACCAATGAATCTAGTTTTTTCAGATATTAGTAGTAAAAGTAAAAGAAGCTTGAAAGCACACCTTCTAAAAAGGTCATATACTAGCAGGTACACAAATGCTAGACAAATTGCCTTAGCAAGCCAAGACATATGTTAGCCTTTAGTATGAATGTGTGATTTATCCAAATATAATGTGGCAATTTGATAGCTAAACAAATTAAGAATGTACGGAATACGCAAACAAACATGTAAAAACAGGAGAAATTGGCCAGTGATATTGCAAAGATGTGATGTAAGGATGGATGACAACTTGTCAGGAACAGAGCCTTTTACAAGTTGGATGGTTTTTCTAGTGCTAGAGAGATATTTACACCTAAAAAACAACACTGTAGATGCATGAAATGCTCAATTTCCTTGGCGTGCTAGGACAAGAGCCATCTGAGTAGTCCATGTACATAAGGAATAGATTTCCTCTCCCTTCATCTTTTTTGACTTTTTGGCCTTCTGAAAATTATTTCCAACCAGTAAACCTTTATGTGATTATTCCAGAACATAATTATGGCACTGAAAGTATTGGACTATTGGTCCATGTAATTTTGGTCAAAGTTATGTGTGCTTATTGCTCTCAAATTTGGCATTTGTTAATGGCAAAGAATCATTTATGTCTATTGACCGGTCTAAAATGCTAGAAATTAAAGCATGCAACAGAAACTAAACCCCAGTCCTTGGAGTAATTGTTAAAAGAGAGCTAACATAAATAATTATGATATGGATGGATGAATTATGCAACATCCTTACATAAGAGGGATGCTAGGCTTATCACTTACAGGGGAAGCATTTGTTCCAGCAAGATGATAAAGCAAAACTCCTGCTGCAACACTTACATTCAAGCTCTCCACTGCAAGAAATGCTTTCATATCTTGATTACCTGAACAATTTTCACCTTCTTCCCCTCCATCTGTGTCTGTATCTGCTTCAATAGATCCATCAACATTACCTGGAATTCTGACCAAATGTGTGCAGGATCGCTCAACCAGGGGTCTCAAACCAGTGCCTTCACTACCCAACACAAGGATTGTTGGTTCTCCTTGTGCAACTTCAGATAGAGGTATAGCCTTAGGAGCAACAGTACCACCAAGAACTCGCCATCCATTCTCAGCCGATGAAGACAAGAACTGCATCATGTTCCTACAGGAGAGCAGCTCAATCAGCTCAAGTGAGCCTGCACTAGCTTTGCTCACTACTCCACTTAAGGGAGCAGAGTTCTTAGCACACAGCACAACACCTTCCGCACCAAAGAAGTAGGCAGATCTAATTATGGCTCCTAGGTTCTGAGGATCCATAACCTCATCCAAAGCTATCCAGACAGGCGCCTTTCCACCATCCACCCTAACTGGCTCCAACTCTTTAGTGTTCACCATTTCCAAGGGTGATGCATCAAGTACAAGGCCCTGGTGTGGACGGTTATCCACCACCATGTTAAGGTCATGCTTTGATGCTTCGATGACTTTCAGCCCAATCCTCTCTGTCAATTGCAACACTTCTTCAATCCCCTTCTTGTCCTTCTTCTTCTTGTTGCTCCCACTCAAATCCATCCCTTCCTGCATATACAACGCATAGAACTCCCTCCTCCCCGCCATGAGAGCTGCAAGCACTGGGCCAACCCCATAAACCCCCTGCCCAACCATCTTTGGCACTGTCGATTCCCCTGCCTCCTTCCACGTCTTCCTCCCCCAGTTCTCCTGCTTGCTCCACTGCCTAACCTCCAGCTTGTCAAATCTCTCCCCTCTAAATCTCTCAGCACGGAACCGTCTATCCCTCGGCACCATCCGCCGATACTTGTCCTTGATCCTGCCCCACTTCGGATTGTCAATCGAGTCATTATCCTCTTCCTCTCTAATTACCTCCTTACCGGAACTCCCATCCGTCAATACCTCACCTCGCGGGCTTTGCTCGCCTCTGGAGAAGAACTTCTCCGCAGAGGTCTCCCAAGAGGAGGAGCGGCCGGCGCTAGACCTTGCCGCGGGGGCGCCGCTATCGCGACTCGCGGCGGCGAGCCAAGGAAGCGCGCTCCCGCCGTCGACCGATGCGCTACCATCCTGTGCGGTGGAGAACGAAACCCTAGCTCCCAGGCCCAACCGCGAGGGACCGGCCGGGCTAGCCGTGGCTCTGGTGCTCGCACGGGTGGTGACGGTGGTTACCGGATGAAACGCGGGTGAGGAGGCCGCAAGCCTGGAGATGCACGCTGCGCGGAGAAGGCCAGCGAGGAGGGTGCGTCGTGGCGAGGACACCACCGCGAGGAGCGGGAGAGGCTGGGATTTGGCGAGGCCAGAGTGGAGCATGGCGCTGAGCGAGGGAGTAGCCGCGGGTAGGGTTTTGGATGTGGCTGGTGAGGGGGTTTTGGGCGGCGCGCGACACCCGTTTGACGAAAAGCCGCGACGATGCGTTGAGGAGACTTGAGAGCTCGAGATTGCGGTGTGTAGTATCTGAAAGGGGAGCTCTTCTGTTCTACCTCACCCTCAAGTCCTCAACTGAAGCGAATATGGCTATTTGAATTTTTTTAAGAAAAAGTAAAAGTTTTGCAGTTGATTTGATAAGCTTTTTTAATTTTTGGAGGGATATAAACCTTTTCTTTTGGGTGCTCATCAATTATGTTACTCCTATTTACTATCACACCAATGTTTTCTATCACCCTTATAATAGATAGTTAAATATCCTTCTATATCTTTTTTTAATCAGATACATACCATTATAATTTCTTCAGTTTAAAATATACTATTACAATTCACTAAATTCAAACTGTGCCATTATAAATTTATACATATTCGAGATATGCTACTTCTTATCCTTTCGATACATTTATAAAAAAAAAATTTTTTACTAAATTACCCATGTCTTTGTTTCATCCCTTTCTTCGCAGGTGGGTCCCACCTCGCCGCCGCCCGCTCCCATCTATGCCTCCTCCTGCGCACTCGCTCACCCGTGCCGCTCGCCGGGTACCTCTGCCGGCAGCCACGAATACTTGATAAACCCTTAATTAAACCTATACACTAATCAAATTCAGGCACACTTAATTGGGTAACAGCAAAACCGGGACCAATCCCATGGTCAAATCCAACGGCGGAGGCAGCCGAACTCCACGAAGCCATCGCCATGGCTGCCAGAGAGCCAAGAAACCCCACCATCCCCAACAAGATCGATGAAACCCCACGCTTGTGCAAGAACCCATCACCAGATTGAACAAGACCCCAAGAAAAAGCCCAGGACAGTGAGAGCTCAGCAAGCAAAAGCAACCTGTAATGGAGAGCATGCCCGCTGCTTGATTTGTCTTCCTCCTCGATCCCTCCAGCTCCAGCAGGAAAGCAAAGGGGCGGCCCGGCACCGGCGCAGCCCACGTAGGCGTCATGGCAGGAGCTAACGGCGGTGCTGGTCTTCTCCGCCATCCCCTTCATGGCCATCAATGTCCTCACCAACAGCCCCCTCGGAGCCCGCTCCGCCGCCGCCTCGAGGATAGCAATGCCATGGCAGCCGCTTAGACGGATGCCCTCCGCGCCGCCGCATGCCAAGCCCACGGCGCCAACTAGTTGCGCTTCACCCATTGCTCTGTCACCGGTGGAAGAGAGACAGAGGAGAGGGAAGGAAGAAGGAGAGGAAGGAAGAAAAGGGCGCAATTTTATTCAAAAAATTTGATAACTGCAGGGTAAGCTGAATACGTGTAAAATTGTAATAATACGGCTTGAATTTAGCGAATTTTAATGGCATATTTTAAAATTAAAAAAATTATAATAGTATGGATCTAATTAATCCTATCTTTTTCTGATATATATATATATATATATATATATATATATAAATAATACAGATATGTAAAGCGTATATTATAAGGCACAACCATAATGCTTAGGGAATCAAAATAGGTTCTATATGACTGAAAGACATATTCTAAAATCCATACCCTTACATAGCAAGTTATTTGTCAACATGTTTGCTTATTTAAGAACTATCTATTGACAAATAAAACTAATACAATTTTAATTTTCAAAGCTTATTGTAGTGAGAAACATAGTTGCTTTTCTTGAGAGGATGCATATCACACTGTGAAAGAAACTATGTGCAACTTATCAAGGAAGATGGCACTAAACTTTACAGTACTTCGTGAAGGCACTAGCTAGGCTAAGATCGTATTTTTCTACTCAAGTTGCTCATCCTATTTTTTTCAAGTCTATTTTTTTATCAAGTCTATTTTTTTATCAAGTCTATTTTTTTCTTTTTCAAGTCTATTTTTTTTCTTAAGCTAACTTAGAGACTATTTTCTATTCATTCTTAACTCTATTTGTTTTTCTCCTCTAACACGTAAGGTTGGGTTAACCGGCATCTAACTTTTATATTGACGATGCTTTTAGGGCTGAAAACGGTCGGTAAAATTTCTGAACTGACCAACGCCGTTTTCCGGATTTTACCGACCGTTTTCCGTCTTTTTCGGTACTGGTCGGAAATGATCCGGAAAACGGTACCGGCGTCTTGGAAACGGTATCGGAAATGATTTTAGCAGTTTACCGACCGTTTCCGAAATTTACCATATTTATTCGAAAATTTACCGATTGTACTGATTCGGAAATTTATCCTAGAACTGCTTCTCACCTCATCCCCTCGCTCAATCTCTCTCTGCCTCTCACTCAGCCTCCCGCGTCGCCCCGCCAACCTCCGCCGAATCCGTCGCCGGCCTCCCGTTTGCCGCCCCGCCACCCTCCCGTCCGCCGCCACCCAGTGCCCCACCCCGCTGCCCCCCTCCCGTTCAGCGCCCCGCCGGCCTCCTGTCCACCGCCCCGATGGCTCGGCACTCTGCCTGCCTGGTGCCCCCGCCGCTCTGCCTGCCTGGCGCCCCCTCGGCCTTCCCAAACCGGCTGCAGGCTGCTCCTTCGTGGTTCGGTCGCCGCATTGCCAGCCACCCAACGCCCATGGCCGATGAGGATAGCCGTGCTCTCATTATAGGGGATGCATCCGCACTTCCATCTTGTATGTTGTCATTTTGGATATCGCTATTATTATGTTCATTTTTGTGATGGGTGATTATTATGTGACATCGCTATTATTATGTTTAGTGATTATATGAGTTACTCTAGACATCACATATGAGGTAAAGTTATTTCCGATCCGAATTCATGGATGTCCGACCGATATCGATGAATTTCCGACCGAGCAACTCCGTTTCCGATGTTTCCGAATTTTTCGAAGCCGTTTCTATTTCCGACATTACCATTTCCGATTCCGATTCCGAATACAAAATATGAAAATAGAAATGATTTAAGGGTTTTTTCGATCATTTCCGATCGTTTTCAGCCTTAGATGGTTTTGCCAGTGTGGACTCACCATTGCTTGATCTTTTATCACCATCATAGCCATCACAACAAATCTTTATTATCTTCGCCTCTGTATCTCTTTTCGGCCATGGTGTTCACCCTTTTTAACTCACAGTCACAAATAGGGCAACATTTGATAGTTGGGATAAAACGATGACTTTACAACATGGCGAAAAATACTTTTAAAATGATATCTCGGGCTTAGGAAATAAAATTACCTAGTCTTATAAGTTTGAGCAGAAAGCTTGTGTCTACAAATGTCTACAAATATCGTGCAAAATCTCTCCTAGAAAAATTTTCCGGCCGAAAACAACCTCACCTATCTTTTGCAAAACCATTACCCATCCATAGATATTAATGAAAACATAACACAGCTAATATTCATTACTCCTATATAAGAAAAAGGCATGCCGTAAACCAGTTGAACACATTGTGGAAGGGGCCGTAAGGTTCCGCAACGTAGCGGCGGCATGAAGCTTCTAGCCCAAAGTGTCAGGTGCCATGTGCCAAGTAAGCCCATGAACCCAGAGCCAGTCAAAAGTGGCGAAAACGACGCGGGTGGTAGTTGCCTATTGGCAGCTGGCAGCCTGGCTCGCAGCAGAACAGAAGCCGCCTCACCTGGCCCAACAAGTCCAGCGCTCCTGCCGCGTTGCTCTTTGCTCCCGTTGCCCAGCAACGCGAACGGGAGTTTCTCCGGCGTCTCTCCCGCCTCCGTTCCTCTGATCAACCGGTGGTCGATCGACAGCCCACAGGCCAAGCTTTCGAGGTGTTCTTCTGCGCTTCTGGCCGCGCCGCGCGCGTATGCGGCGTGGTACTTGTGTTTTCCGCCGTGTTTGCAGTGATCGCTTACGGTTGTTTGATAGTTGATGCCGTCGTTTGGTTTGGTGGTGCTTCTCGTCACGCGTAGTAGCTTGGACTTGGAGTGGAAAATAAAAGTATACAACGATGACGATTATACACGGATTTACTTTCAGATGTAGGTATAGCCTCATCAATATCGACTCGTTGAGTTACGTGCATAGCTATGCATATTCGAGATGTGCCGAACTGATTTTCTTGATTGTTCACGCGTTAGTTAAAGGAAAAAAAAAGTTTAAGGACCAAAAGATGCAGTATTGATCTGCATATGGGTTCCAATTTTTTTTTCAACACATATAATGCCCAAATACATGGGTCCCGAATTTTTTTCCACGCATATAATGTCCAAATAACTCAAGTAGATACTTCTACACTTATATCTACTTCGTTCCGTATTTTAGTAGCTTCGATGAGAGCCATGGTAAACAAGTTACACCAAAAACAAGTTACCCCAATTTTTAGTAGCGGCCGTATTCTGTCTTCCTGGTTTCCCATGGCAGAGCAGCCGCCTTTGTTGGTCAGTGGTCAAGAAGGCGATGACGGCGTCCGTGCATGGCCGCGCTATTCATGCCGCCGATCTCCATTTTCCGCGGGAAGTATACACCATCCGTTCCTCCAATGGATTCCCCGCCTCCCCCTGTATGCTCTCGTATTATGTGTTCCGTTTGTACGGTGGTTGAGCTCAGTAGGGGATGCGTGCTAGGTTTTCGTTGTTTTGCCTGACAAGAAGAGTTCGTGGCCTTGGCCCGAGCAAGCACTGTTTACATCCTCATTATGGACGTTTTACAGTTCCCAATTACTGAGATTGTCTTGCCGTATCTCTCTCAACTCTCAAGTATAGCTAGTGAGAAACTGGCCATAGCTTGGTTGCTGTATACAGATTAGGCTTTTTTTTGTTCTTAAATCTTAATTGATATGTAGTTCCTCATAGTTGCCACCATGTATGTATAGTGTTGACCGGGCATTTTAGCTTGACATATGACACATCAGTGTTTATCTAATTATCTGTTGTCTTAATGATATCGAAAATTCGAAATCATTGCTTTTTGTGTAATACTTCATCTCCTGTTAGTTTTCCACAGACACATAGTTATTCAGGTTGGGTAAGTGGTTAAATGTAGTTACAAACTCTGGAAGAGATGCAACTATTATCTCAACAAACGTAGGATCAGGGAAAGCACATGGAGTAAACTTATGTCAGATTCCCAAGGAACATGAGATAAGCCACATGATTGCAATATAGTTATATATTGATGCCGGATTGCTTCGCCATTGTGGTGATGCTCGTTGATTATAGTTTTTTGAGTGAGATGCTCATGATATAGTTTATCCTGCGCTGGATGAACAGAAGCATGATATACTTCAAACACTACAAGCATGCAATTTTTTATAGTGCTTGCTTTTGGTGCTAAAGTCTATGTTCCATGGCATTCAAATTCTAGGCGATACTTCTACTTTCCATGTCGCTTTGTATGTTTATCCATCTATTCGTTATGCACTTGGCAGCTGCTGAATTTTAAAGTGACTTTCTTTAATACTCCCTCCATCCATAAATATAAAGGATTTTGGGCACTTTTGAAGAGATTAAGGAAGAAGACAAAAGAATATGATGTGCCTTATTAAATGAGGTGTAGTTGGTCGGAATGTGGTTGGGGTAAAATGGGAAGAAAATTTAATGAGAGGTGATTGATGGGATAACTATTACTCCAAAATTCCTTATATTTGTGGACAAAGGGCGAGCCCCAAAATCCCTTATATTTGTGGACAAAGGGAGTATTGACTTACTGTGTGCTTGCCATTCTAAAACATGATTTCTATTTTACCTTTTTTTAGAAAATAGATTAAAACCTGGCCTCTACATATGATTTCTATTTTATCTGTGGCTGCTATTGACTCACTGCAAGTTATTTTCTGAACATGAAATTGTTAGCGACTGTTTTAGTACAAATTCAATTGGTCATGCATTATGTCAGCATTAATATTAGTGAAAGTGGACAAATGAACGTCGAAAGAAAAAAGTAATACTTTATACCTTGAATGCACTTCCTTTTCGATAGCTTTATTATTCTGATTTTACATTAATTATGTAGTTTCACCTTTGTCGAATGTAAAAGGAAGATAGGTTACATTTCCAATGTTTATAAATGCTCTTCCAAATTTATTTAGCATGCTGCCTGATCCTTCACGTTCGCTGTGAGGTTTGCTGATTGAGTTATTTTCACTAGGATATTCTAGGATTCTGACTATATTGATCATTTCAAAACAGGAAATAAATTTGGTGTAATATTGAAAATCAGTCAAAATGGTTAAGTTCACAGTTGAAGAGATGCGCAGGATTATGGACAAGAAGCATAACATCCGTAACATGTCTGTTGTCGCTCATGTGGACCATGGTATGTTTGATTAGAGTGATATAAGACTGCACAGCTATTATCTATTTCCTGATATGCCACCTGTTATGTTGTCATTGTTATTTATACTCATGTAAAAATTGCTATTCCTTTTTGTAATAGTGACTGACACCTGTTCCGTGCTCCTGCCTTTTTTTCACAAAAAAGGGCCCATGCTAAGATCTTTTGCACCTTTTCGGATGTAGTTAGGTGTTATTGTCTTGCAATGAAATGTCTGTAAGCAAATTAGCTTTAGCTGCCCTTGCATTTGCATGATCTCAAATTTAAAAGTCTAACATTTTATAATATCACCTTCATGTGTGCATCCTTCATCCTGTTTACTTTAGCTGTCCTTACTTGTTTTGTTTTGTGTGTTATTATTGCTTTGTTTAACAGAGGATTCCTGATTTCCTGAATATATTATGCTTTTGTTTACCTGTTTGTTTTGTTGATTCAACATCTTGAGATATATTTGGTCCAACGATGATGTTTAATGTTTGGTTTGTTATGATTTCTTTGCAGGAAAATCTACCCTTACAGATTCCCTTGTGGCAGCTGCTGGAATTATAGCCCAGGATGTTGCTGGTGATGTTCGAATGACTGATACTCGTGCAGATGAAGCAGAACGTGGTATTACTATCAAATCTACTGGTATCTCTCTTTACTATGAGATGAGTGATGACTCACTCAAAAGTTACAAGGGTGAGAGAGATGGATATGAATACCTGATCAACCTCATTGACTCACCTGGACATGTTGATTTTTCTTCGGAAGTCACAGCTGCACTTCGTATAACTGATGGTGCTTTGGTAGTGGTTGACTGTATTGAGGGTGTCTGTGTTCAAACTGAAACTGTGCTACGCCAAGCCCTTGGTGAGAGGATTAGACCTGTCCTCACTGTGAACAAGATGGATAGATGTTTTCTTGAGCTTCATGTTGGTGGTGAGGAAGCCTATCAAACTTTCTCCCGTGTCATTGAGAATGCAAATGTCATTATGGCAACATATGAAGATGCACTCCTTGGTGATGTTCAAGTCTATCCAGAAAAAGGGACCGTTGCTTTCTCTGCTGGCTTGCACGGATGGGGTTTCACCTTGTCTAACTTTGCAAAGATGTACGCATCCAAGTTTGGAGTTGATGAATCTAAAATGATGGAGAGGCTTTGGGGTGAGAACTACTTTGACCCTACCACAAAGAAGTGGACCACCAAACACACCGGTTCTAATACTTGCAAGAGAGGTTTTGTTCAGTTCTGTTATGAGCCCATTAGGCAAATTATCAACACCTGCATGAATGATCAGAAAGACAAGTTGTTGCCTATGCTGCAGAAGCTTGGTGTTACGATGAAGTCTGACGAGAAGGACCTAACTGGCAAGGCTCTCATGAAGCGTGTTATGCAAACTTGGCTTCCAGCAAGTAATGCACTTCTTGAGATGATGATCTATCACCTTCCCTCTCCAGCAAAGGCTCAGAGGTATCGTGTGGAAAACTTATATGAGGGCCCCCTTGATGATATATATGCAGCTGCCATTAGAAACTGTGATCCAGAAGGTCCTCTTATGTTGTATGTTTCGAAGATGATTCCAGCATCCGACAAGGGGAGGTTCTATGCTTTTGGTCGTGTTTTCTCAGGGAGAGTTGCAACTGGTATGAAGGTCCGGATCATGGGCCCCAATTATGTCCCTGGCCAGAAGAAAGATCTGTATGTAAAGAATGTGCAGCGAACTGTCATCTGGATGGGCAAGAAGCAGGAGTCAGTGGAGGATGTACCTTGTGGCAACACTGTTGCTATGGTGGGTTTGGATCAGTTCATCACAAGGAATGCTACCCTAACGAACGAGAAAGAAGTTGATGCCTGTCCAATCAAAGCAATGAAATTTTCGGTGTCCCCTGTTGTGCGTGTTGCTGTTCAGTGCAAGGTTGCCTCTGACCTTCCCAAGCTTGTTGAAGGTCTGAAACGTCTGGCCAAATCAGATCCAATGGTTCTCTGTACCGTTGAGGAGTCTGGTGAGCATATTATTGCTGGAGCTGGTGAGCTTCACCTTGAAATCTGTTTGAAGGATCTGCAGGAAGACTTCATGGGTGGTGCCGAAATTACTGTCTCCCCTCCTGTTGTCTCCTTCCGTGAGACTGTTCTTGAGAAATCTTACCGGACTGTCATGAGCAAATCTCCAAACAAGCACAACCGTCTGTACATGGAAGCCCGACCCATGGAAGAGGGTCTGCCTGAGGCCATTGATGAGGGTCGTATTGGCCCGCGTGATGATCCTAAAGTACGCTCCAAAATTCTATCTGAGGAGTTTGGTTGGGACAAGGATCTTGCAAAGAAGATATGGTGTTTTGGGCCAGAGACCACAGGTCCTAACATTGTCGTGGATATGTGCAAGGGAGTACAGTATCTTAACGAAATAAAGGATTCTGTTGTGGCTGGTTTTCAATGGGCATCAAAAGAAGGTGCACTTGCTGAAGAGAACATGCGTGGCATTTGCTTTGAGGTTTGTGATGTTGTACTCCATTCTGATGCTATTCATAGAGGTGGTGGCCAGATCATTCCTACAGCCAGGAGGGTCATTTATGCTGCTCAGCTCACAGCCAAACCAAGACTGCTTGAGCCTGTGTACTTAGTGGAGATTCAGGCCCCTGAAAATGCTCTTGGTGGAATTTACAGTGTTCTGAACCAGAAGAGAGGGCATGTTTTCGAGGAGATGCAGAGGCCTGGTACCCCACTCTATAACATCAAAGCTTACCTCCCTGTTATCGAGTCATTTGGGTTCACAAGCACCCTTAGGGCAGCAACCTCTGGTCAGGCCTTCCCTCTATGTGTATTTGATCACTGGGAAATGCTGTCTGCTGATCCTTTGGAGCCTGGCACGCAGACAGCCAACCTTGTCCTGGATATCCGCAAGAGGAAGGGGCTGAAGGAGCAGATCACTTCTCTCTCTGAATACGAGGACAAGCTCTAGATATTTGATCATGTTATTCTGCTTAGACAGTTATCTCGCTTTATAATTGGCAGTATCTATCATGTGAACTCCTATGTCACGTGTAATCTATCTTCAGTCGAACTATTATACAGTAGCACGATGCTCAGGCGATATCTGTGGTCAGTTATTAGCTTTTGCATAAAAAAAATTCTGTTAGCTCTCATATAGCTGTGCTACTTTTCATGTCACCACTCATCAGCTATTCCACCTATTGATGTTTGGTATTAAAACTCCATCCGCCCATTGATGTTCCTCAATGATGTGCAATGCTGTTGTTTTTATGCTGATGATGTGTATGTTGTCAGTGTTATAGTGATGTGTATGCTGTTTTTTCATGCTGAGCGTATTTATAATGATGTGCAATGCTGATCGGAGGATTATAACGAGGTAAGAAATCACAAGCCTTTTTGTGTTTCGCTTGTACCGTGGAACAAGGTTAAAAAGCAGGTCACACCAAACTTTCTATCTCAGACGGATCAGCTCCTTGAAAAATTTTTAAGCTTGCTGAAAGCTGTTATTTCCACCGTCAACGGTCTGGGCCGATCATTACTACAAGTCGGCGGACAAGAACAAGCAATGTGCTCCATCAACACAGGGTAATCCCAACAGTGAAACACCACGTATGCTTCTTATTCATCTGAATCTTTCTAATTAACCACTGTACTGTAACAGACACAGCGAAGCAAGCATCCAGTCCTGAAGAAGCGCTTGCGCAGTGCGCACCATTACATTACACGACGGAACAACTGAAACACCACCGAGAAGGCGAGCTGACGAGCTAAGCTGCCTGAGCATGAGCTCAGGCCGGTTTCTTGTCAAGGCAGGTGTTGTTGAGCCGCTCGATGGCCAGGATGAGCGCCTGCGTCCCGAGGCCGCCCTCGCCGTGCGCGAGGAGCGACACGTAGAGCTGGTGCGCGAGCGCGAGCCCCGGCAGCGCCAGCCCCATGGCCTGGCACTCCGACAGACAGATCCCGAGGTCCTTGACGAAGTGGCGCACGTAGAACCCGGCCGCCATGTCCCGCTCCAGCATCCGCTTCCCGTACAGGTCCAGCGACTTGGACCCCGCCGCGCCGGTGGAGATCGCCTCCAGCCACTTGGCCACGTCCAGCCCGGCCTTGTGCGCGTACACCATGCCCTCCACCAGCCCGACCATGGTGGACGCGATCGCGATCTGGTTGCCCAGCTTCGCGCGTTGCCCGGCCCCGGGCCCGCCCATGTACACCGCGTTGCCCATCAGCTTGAAGAGGGGCGCCAGGCGGGCGACCACGGCCGCGTCGCCGCCCGCGAAGATGGAGAGCGTCGCGTTGCGGGCCCCTCGGTCGCCGCCGGAGACCGGGGCGTCGACGGCGGCGCAGCCTGCGGCGGCCGCGGTCGCGGCAATCTCCGCGGCGAGGGTGGGGTCGGAGGTGGTCATGTCGACGAGCACGCCGCCTGGGGCAAGGCCGGCGAGGGCTCCCGTGGAGGGGTCGAGGGAGGTGGAGCGGACGTCGGAGGGGAAACCGACCATGAGGAAGATGACATCAGCGGCGGCGGCGGCCGCGCGCGGGCTTTCCGCGAGGGTGGCTCCCCGGGAGACGAGCCCCTCGGCCTTGGAGGGCGTGCGGTTGTAGACGGTGAGCGCGTACCCGGCGGCGAGGAGGTGGCCGGCCATGGACTGGCCCATGACGCCCGTCCCCACCCAGGCGACGCGGGTGGTGTCCGGAGAGATCGGACGGTCGGAGACGTTCGCGCCGGTGGCGGACGACGACATGGCTGCTGCTGCTGCTGCTCCGGCGGCGGCGGCGGCAAGAGGAAGGGGCGGGCGACGGCGAGTGAGGGATCGAGAGATGCTGGCGAGCATTTGGGGGCGTAGTGACAATCGAATGTTTGTCTCTGTGTGCAGACGAATTGTCCCAAATACCCTCTGTGTCGATAAGGGGGAGACTCGTGTGAGGTGCTCACCGCAGCTATCCAGGTACACCTGATTGCGTAGTACTCGGTCCGTTCTTATATTTTTTAGACTATTTAGTAGATATGTATTAAGATTAATTTAAATGATTTTTTAAGTCAGTTGTTAATTTTTAAATTTTAAATTGCTTAGATTCTCAAGCATTTGATTGACTCTGAAATCATTAAAATGATAAAAAATTATAGGAATCAGTATAGAATGCTTATATTGTGGTACACAATTTGAATCGGAGAAATGTTTATATTTTGGAATGGAGAGAGTATTTGTCCAAAATTTCTTTCTGAAAGATAGTTTGCGTTTTAAAATCTACAGATATAGTCTACATTTTAAGTTCAAAATTTTATGTAGAGGTAGGGTAAATGGTGTAGGGCCCCTTTGAATTGGAGGTTTGACAAAGGATTTTTGGAGGATTTAAATTTCTTAGGATTTTTTTTCCTATATACCTCTTTGAGATTCATAGGAAGAAGATAGGAATTTTTTTATAGGGTTGTATTCATATGGTCAATTCTATAGGGATAATAAGCAAGAGGTTAGACCTCTTGAAAACTTTGGTTTAATTTTTCTGAGGTGCAATCAAAGTGATCTTTCCGTTTCCTGTGTTTTCGATTTCTTTAGGGCTCCTTTTGAGCGTAAGATTTGAAAAACACAGGAACAGAAAAAACACAGGATTGGAATGTCTCGTATAGACAAATCCTGCAGGAATTTAAAACATATGAATTTGAAAATTTTTATGTTTGGATGGTTTATATTCCGAATATAGCCATAGAAATTTGTTGGAATTAAGAGAAAGAGAAGAGAGACAGAGAGAACATGCATTGGACTTCTCAAAGGAAAAATAAAATGAGGTTTGAGCTTATGGTAAAAATTCCTATAGAATTCGAGCATAGGATAGCAATCCACAGGATTTTGATAAGCCCAAATTCTTTGTTCCAAAGAACACACATAGGAAAAATCCTAACGTTTGAAATCCTATGAAATTCCTTTGATTTTCCTCCAATCTAAAGAAGCCCTTAGGATTGGAAATGTAACAGACCAGAATTTTGACTTTCGAAATTCTAACCAAAACAAATAACAAAAAGACCTCGTGAAGTAAAATCCTATAATTTGCCAAACTAGGGACACGATAAAGGGAGTTTGACTAAGTTAAAATACCTTAGGAATGGCCATAAAGATTTTAGGAAGTTAATTCACAAGAAAGCAGAAAATATAATAGGACTAACTATGTATAGATAGAAGTTTGACATAGAATACGGAGATAAATAAATTATTACGCATTTCATGGTGCCATGACGCTTTTTCTGGATTGTTTTTGGATTTATAATTGCACTTTATAATAGGATGCATATACATTTGTTAGCCTAAATAATTCTAGGAAGAATAGGTTAACATAAAATTTATGAAAAAAGTTCTGTAACCACTATGCAACAAAATAATCCACTGTGATTTTCTGTAACCTTATCATTTCAATAAATACTTGCAAATAAAATCCCTCAATCAGCAAAACTAAGGAAGCTAGCTAAAAATTAAATAGGTATAATTCTAAAATTCAACGCAAATAAAAATGAAGATTAATTAGCAGTGCAATTTCTAACAACAGGTGTGTCAACAAGAACCTAACCACCAGTAATTTGGTTTAATTTATCTCCCAAAGAAACACATCATGATAAGATCAGGCACTGGAGAATAAATGAAACTGCAGAAAAACTGGATCAACAAACCCTACTTTTGCAAATTCACCAGCAAAAATAAACCAGATCACTTCTAGCACAAAATTTGTCAGAAAAGTTATCACAATTCTTCTCTATCTCCATTAAATTTTTAACCAAAATTTCATCAATTCAATAAGTGTTCATAAGTACGCTTAATTCGCATACAGAAAAACTTTCACCTGCAGACAGCATACTTGACACTTCTGCCAGAAATTAATCCATCAATCAACATCTCACTCAAAATTTACAAGAACCTGGATTAGATTGTTAAATAATTTCAGTAAAATTTTCAGTACAATCTTCACAAAAACTTGAACAAATAATAGGGCAACAGCTCACTGACTCAGACTAGTGCCACAGCAGAAACTGCTTTTTGGCCAACTTTGGCATTTTCTCCAGATAAATCCACAAGTCCCACAACTCTGAATTTTGGCACAGAGCTAGTCAATACCACCTACTGTCCACAGTAATTTTACCAAGATTTATACACCATGTAACTTAGTAAACACTTGAGTAAAGACTGCAATGCTTGACAGCTAGCAACATCTTAGCTTCTAGATGATGTCTCACTTCCTCTCACCTGCCCAAGTGGGACTACAGACATCCTGGCCCACCTGTCAGTCCACAGAACACCGCTCTAGGCTCGCCCACAATGCCCCTGGAACGCTGCCAACGCCACATTTTGCCCACGCGTCGATGCCATCCAGTGGCACCATAGGACCATCCACACCGAGAAAACTTCACCCATCTACCCAGCCACGTTTCCATCATCCATCTTCCTCTCTCCCTCTATCTGTTGCACGGTGAAACGAGAGAAATCACCTCGGATTCCCTAAAGGAACGGCATCGTCTTCCCCAACGCCCGGCAGCCGTTCGAATCCAAACCAACTCAACCCCGGTGAGCCTTGCTCGTTTTCGACTGCAAGGAACGTAATCACCATTCCCTAAACTGATCCATTTTTGTATTGCCTCACCCTATGGATTCCCGGCCGAAGTCGCTGCCCGTGCTCTGCCTCTGTCCAGAGAGCGCCCGCGTGACGTTCGCGCCATCCCGACAAACTTCGGTGATCCCAGACCAACATCCGTGCAACGAGGTCCCTTGCCTCCAGGAGTTCGTGATCAAAGGAATAAGCCGGAGTGCTGTGAAGCTCGAGATCGCACCATGCTCCGCCAACCGATCCGAGCCGCCACAGTGAAATTCGTCTTCTGCCGGTGAGCTGCTCTTCGATCCTCGCATAACCGAGCACCCTACCAACCTCCCTAACCTTGTGCAAATCTTTTTCTCATCAAGCTTCTAAGACGGAGTAAGCCAGCGCCCGTGAACCCCCTGGATTTCAGTCACCGCCCGGCCATCTTCATCGCCACCGCCGTCGTCCCCAGCTTCAAACCAAGCTCGAGCAACTCTCGGTGAGGTTCCTGGTACCTCATTAGGCGTGCAATGCTACATTTGTTTGTCTAGAACCGCAGCCATAAGCTTCGGATGCCTCAACACCCCGAGATGCTCCGCCGCTCGCACCGCCAAGCCACCTATTCCGGCATCACAAAACGCGCCAACAACCACCCAATAAGCCTCGCCTGGAATCTCTCTGACTTTTCTCTGTGGCCCGCGACGCCAAGCCGAGCCGCCGTCGCCGCGCGCCGGCGAATAGAACCGGCGCCCAGCCAGCTGCGCCTCCTCTGTTTTGGTTCCGCTTGACAGATTGGGCCCGGGCTGGAAGAGAATAAGAAAAGAAAAGAAAGAATTAGAAAAATGTTAAAACTAAAATTTTTTCCAACAGAAAAATATGCAAACTTCATAAATTTATAACTAAATCATTTCAACTCCAAATTGGAAGAAACAAAATTTGTTGGAATCACAAAATTATGAACTTTTATTTCTGTTGCTTGAAATCTGGAAGAACCAATACCTAAAATGTCTCAAAAATAATATAAGAATATAATACATAACTCATATGCAAATTTAGTTATTTCATCTTTACTAAATCAAGGTTTAGTAAATCATAAAATGTTGGTCTTTTCTCTAACCGTGAACTAAAACTAAAATTCAATTTACATAAAAGACAACTCATACGAAACTTAGTAACTGCGGTTATAATTAAATTAGTAAATATATATTAGTACCCAAACATGTATTAACTTCTAAAATGTGTTAATACGAAATTCATATAAGCTCCAAATAATATGGAAATCAATTTTGTTAACTTCAAAATATTTTTTCTCTCCACTTCTGAAAACTGAGGATTTGCTAAAACTAGTATGAGAACTCTCTTATATTTATACAGAGGGATAATGTTTTATATAAGGTATAGGAGGTAAAATAATTCATAAAAATCATATAAACTTCATTTTTTAACTGTGTTAAGTAAATACACCCAAATGACAAATAAGTCCACACCACATTCCACTCAGATATCAAAAGGTTAAATTTCATAAATCCTTGCCCAAAACCATGTATATTAAAATACCTGTAAAAATAAGTATACACATCTAGAACTTGAAAAATTAATATCTCTTAGAAAGAGGTCGATAAAATGGAAACTTCTTCACCACAAATTCATCTAAGACTAGTACAAAACCACTGTATAAATTTCACACATATTAAGATAACTTCAATTTAATTATACCGCTCTATGCTAAACGTACTTTCGTATAGAACTCGTAAAAATTCATAACTCTCAAACAGAACGCGTGATAAATAGGAATTCTTTCCATAAATTCATTTTTAGACCCAGTATTAACCTAAAATAAACCTTATGCATATTAGAGCATTTTGGATTTTTCGCATTATTTGCTATTTATAGCGAATTGTAACGATGATTTCCCTTTAGAGAACGGAATTCGATATTCTGGTGAACCGGAGTGAAATAGTTGGAGTCCCGAGTACTCGAGAGTAAGGCCAAGTTTTCTCCCTCCTCCTTGAAACAAATTGAATCCTATGTTTTGGGGAATGAAATGTGTTGTTTGCAAAATTGCATGCGTATTTGTAACTATCGGTATTTAAATTGTGGAAATGGGGTAGTTATACCAAATTTGTTGCATAACCAACCTTGAAGAACTTGTATCCCTTGCTGATTGTAGCTTAGAAATCATTAGAGCATCTTAATTGTGCTTATTTGGGGCTATATATGCTTATACATATATAAAATTGCTTCAGAGCCATGCTTAGGAGAATATGCTAGAATATATTGTGATCACTTTATAATGAGATTTTGGGAATTTTATAACTTCTGGACAGAGGAGGAAACCTCTAGTTATTTGTGAACTAAATGATGAAAAAACCTGAATTTAGATTGGGCGGCAAGTGGTGTGCATATGGAGTAGTTGCACACCCGATAGGGGGAGTGTTTGCCTGGGTGATTAAGGACCGAACTCAGCTGTATATTCTCATGTTAAACAGTACAACCACATGTGCATAGTTATGGGATAGCCATAGCGGATTAAGTTTTTAATGTTTAGCCTTGCACTTTGGTAGGCTGAGTAGTAGGGGCAATGCCTACGAATGTACAGTAGGACTGTTCAGAGGAGCTACCTATGTGAACCAATGAGGGACTGTGATCACCTCATGGGTAGGCGTCTAAGTTTGTCCAATACAACGTTGTGTGCCCTCGTGGGGAGCCGGGTAGGCAGATTCCCACGGCGCTGGGTTTTAAGGCGTGGGCCCGCCACCCATGGCATCGGGTTTGCACCCCGATGTGGAGTAACACCCTGTGCTGGTGCAAGGCTAAATGTTGAGGTAATGTAAAAGCTGTGTTATGACTCTAGACCGCATTCAATGTGGCAGAGTGTGGTGGTACCCTACTTGACGGGTACCGACAAACTAGAGTGGAGCCGTTTGGGAGCTTCTATCACAATCATGTGGGTAACGATGTACAAACTCTGCAGAGTCAAAACTAATCGGTTAGCCGTGCTCACTGGTCATCGAGCGGCATTGGTTGTGTCCATTGAGTATAGATTTAAATGTTTCTAAAATGCTTTATGAAATTGGGATGAGGATTGGTGATTTTATGAGAACTACTATGATTATTACAATGTTTATGATGATTGTTGCCATGGAGGGCATTATGTTGGAAAATTATTATGTTGATCACTTCGCTACTTATTATACATGTTTCTAATGTTTTTATTAAATTCGTTGCAAATGATTGTGAACTAAAATTAGGGTGTTTTGGCAAAAATAAAACCCAAAATAGCCTTCCCTTGATTTAGAACTTGCAATGTATTGTGTGGGTAGAATTGAACATTGCCAGTACATTATTTCGGTAATGTACTGACTCTTGCTTTGTATTTCCCGTTGATTACCTGGTTGTAGGTTGAGTGCTACGGGATTCCGTTAGCTGTCTCATCGGTCTTTCAGGATTGATTCTTTAAGGGTGTGTAGCCCCTAGTCGGATTGCCTGTGGTATGGTTAGACAAGCTTCCGCTGAATCATATTATGTTGGCTTTTGGCCTATGTAATCTTAGTTGTATCTAAGTTTATTTCAACTTATAATTGTATACCTAGTTGTTTGTGTACCATTGCTAGAGATGAAAGTGTGGACTAGCAATTTTCCTGGGGCTAGTCTGCATGAGTATAGACTTAGAACAGTTGAGATGCATGGAGAATATTTCAACCGTAGACCATGTCCTCAGAGATATGTATCGTGTTTGGTCGCCGCCTTCGTGTGATAGACGGGGCGGGCATATCTCGCCGTGTGGACTGGTGTAACTATCTCCCTTCAAATATCTCTTGTGTTTCTTAGTCTGCGTTCGGTGATTCGATTGTTTTGCATTATAATTGGTGATTTGTGTGACAAGGCTGCGATGAGGGTTCTGGTTTACTAAGCAGTTTCCGTTTGGTTTTTTATTCGAGATCCCATCCAACTAGATATTTCACATTGTCGTACCAATTAACCTCTTATAGTGCAGAATAATCGGTGCCACAGGAAAAAACATTACACTTCAATTCATGCATTTTTTTGTTAATGTATTTTTTCTATCTTGTGTCTCAAAGGGGCCCGTAGTGTTTAAATGTATTGCACCGAACTGAGCTAAAGCATAGTACATGAGTAGAGGAAGGTGGAGGAGTCGAGGAGATACGGGCTTTCATCACCTTCTTGTTGGCTTATCAGCCGCAACCATAATTTAAATTTTAAAACTTAATTTGAAAGTTAATTTTGGGTTTTATTATTAAATCTATTTTCCATCATTAACTTTAAACCACTGTGATTATATAGATATGAACGCTTTTCTCGGCGCCAGGATAATTGACGCCAAGGTCCAACGTCTCAACACCAACGACACTGGCGCCGACACCCTTAGCTCCCATGGCAGTCGAGCCACACTAGCTGATGTGGAGGGGTCGGCACCAAAAAGTGTAGTGCCTCCTGCCCTGGCACCACTTACAGTGATACCAGAGAGGAAGCGCTGCAGGAGATTGGCGTGAACCAACTCCCACGAAACCGCGATGCCGGTACCAGTCCTAGAAAACCTTACTGGTACCCGCGGTCATCGGAGATGTACCACAGCAACTAAAATAAATATATATTATACCTTTATAAGTTGCACTGGCAAACAAATCTATGCTAGAGGAATCACCTCACATTGCCTGTAACCGTGGGCGCGGCTGTTCGAACAGATTATAGATCTTTGCAAAGGGTGCACGCTTTATCCACACGACATGAGCTTACTTCCCGCACTCGTCAGTGGGGAAGGTTCGCGACAGGGCCTTTCCAAAGCCTTCCCAAGATAGCACGTTGCCCTATAAATGGGTTCTCTCTCTCAACCAAGTACCAGGAACTTATTTCCTATACTTTGGGATGAGGGTATAAGTCGCCTCTGCACCCACCAGTCCCACATTTATTAGCAACCAAAGCCATTCTAAGGAACTACTAGTTTACTCGGCCAGGGGTGTCGCATTCGACCCGTGTGGTCGTATTGTGAGATGCTCAGATGAAATTCCCCAAGGAATCGGTCCTTATATGTGAATACGAAGTGCCACCACATAGGCGATCACTTTGCACCGCGGATTTTCGCAAATAAATTTTTTTCGCAATTTCGCCGACATTGCATGTCGGGTTTTTAAAACCTTTGGAAACCCTATTTTCCCAAATTGACAAACAATAGTGATGTGGGTAGAACCATCAGAATCCATGCTCAGAGAGCACGGTTACCGAGGTACTACGAGGTGGAGCGACAAGGAATAGAATACCAAAGACCTATAGGGTTTATGCAACTACCGGTGTCGGCGAAATGGGACAGGGGGTCCCACATGCCCTGGGGACGCGTGGGTCCTTCGGCCACGTCAGTTCCCCGGAGCCAACATCCTGCACGATGACGACCGGCTGCGACGTGTCTCCCGCACGGTGCCCGGGCCCAGGGCGTGCCTCCCCGCGCCGGATGCGCCGCCCCCGGCCCCGGGTGCGCCTCTCTCGTGCCGCGGGGCACCCGCCCCCAGACCCGGGTGACAGGCGATGGGGCGCGCCGCGCCCGCGCCGCCCGGTCGGACGCGCGTGGATTCTCAGACGGCCCCCGTGGGCCTGCCTCCATGCACAGTCCGAGACACAGCGACGTGCGCGGATCACTTCTCAACAGGGTGCGCTGCTGTGTAGCCGTACACAGTGGCCCGGCAAAGACCCGACAAGGCGACGGCAGACCAGCTCTAGCTGCCCGCAGCCGCGAGCAGGCGGCGACTAGACGCTCCTCCAGGCGCGGCGCAGCAGGCGGGCGCCGACGCGGAGGCACGACACGTATGCCTGGCACTGTAGAAATCCCCTTGCTCTATAAAGAAGAATCCATGCCCGCCGACGAAAGCAGGCAGCTCAAGCTCCAGCAATAGACAACAAGGCTACTTTACTGTTCTTCTTCCCAAGTCTCCCGGTTACGCTTCCGAGCTCCCCGGGTACACCTTGTAACACAACCATACACATTCCCCCACATAGCATACACACAGGACGTAGGGTATTACGCTCCGACGGCCCGAACCTGTATAAATCCTCGTGCCTCCCTTGTGCGCGCGGTTGAATCGTCTTCCCACGTAATCTACACAGTTCGGACGGTCCGGACCGTGTTCGGACGGTCCGGACCCCTATCCTCCAGCTCGGGCCCTCTGTTTTCTGCCCCCGGCGCTGATCTCTCTTCTTCCGCTTGACGCCGGCTTCACCTGAGAAACCACTCCCCTGGCCGAATCTCAAAGGGGGTCTCCTGAACTTCCCGCCGTCGAAGGTTTCATCCTCCGACAGCTGGCGCGCCAGGTAGGGGGAGTTTCCTTTTCAGGTGGTACGCCGGCCAGCACCAGCGCGCTCCATGGCGACCGCCATCATCATCAGCAGGATTCGACGACGAGTCCGGCGGCTTCACCCCGCCGGACAATGCTAGCCTCTGGCTAGCTCACCGTGTTCCCCGCCACGTCTTCCTGGGGGCGCGCGGTGCGCGCTGCACAGGCCGACTTCACCCTAGTGGGCGCCCCGGCTTTGTAATGCGGCCTCGGCACCCGTCCCTCGCGGAGGGAGCCGGTAAGTGCCCGGCTGGGTCCGGCCACGATAAAAAGCTCATTCGTGAGGCGCAACAGGCGCGCGCTCACGGCGCGCCACCATGAAGACATCCAGCCGGTCGACGCCGCAGGAAGCCCTCTGGCGGCGAAGGCTCTCCTACGCCACCCTCGGCTTTCCACCGGGGCAACGGCCGGGAAAGGCGGTGGCTCGGTGAAGTCGCCGACCTCGTAGGTACGGCCCATCGCCTGATCACCGCCGGCAATCATGGCAGGAGCCGGCGAGTCCTCGGCGTTCCGCCTCGCGCCGGGACAGGAGGAAGCGCAGAAAGCCAAGGCGGCCCGCTGAGAGCTCCGCCTTGGCCGCTGCGGCCAGCCCCCAGGGGCGACATCGCCCACGAGACGACGACGGCGGCGGTAAGGCGGCAAAAGGGCGCACGTGCGCCGCCGCCGCCGGAAATGGCCCGGGGATGGTGCGCCTTCCACCAGACGGACCGGCACGACCTGACGGAGTGCCGCGCCGTCGAACGCTTGGCCAAACACCTCGAGGAGCGGCAGTAGGCCGAGCCCGTCAAAGCCTTGGCTCCGGGCACGCATATTAAGCCCCGGTCGAAGCCTTGGCTCCGGGTGCGTATCTAGCCCCGGTCGGAGCCTGGCTCCCGGGAAGCGTCGACTGTACCGGTCCTGGTTCTTTGTTTGGCTTTTGGTTTCAAAATCTCTGCTCCCTCCTTTATTAGAGGAACCGACTCAGTCCGGGGCTCCGGGCCCGGACGCACATAGGGTACGACTGCCCGGACTCCATCGGACGCGATGATGATGAGTCCGGGCGGTCCGTCCGAATAAAGTCCGGGGCCTCCGGGCCCCGAACGCACATAGGGTACGACTGCCGGACTCCATCGGACGGCGATGGTGAGTCCGGGCGGTCCGTCCCGAATAAGTCCGGGGCTCCGGGCCCCGAACGCACATAGGGTACGACTGCCCGGACTCCATCGGAACGCGATGGTGAGTCCGGGCGGTCCGTCCGGCGAATAAGTCCGGGGCCTCCGGGCCCCGAACGCACATAGGGACGACTGCCCGGACATCGAGCTGCGATGGTGAGTCCGGGCGTCCGTCCGAATAAGTCCGGGGCCGCCGGCCCCGATGCACACAGGGTACGACTGCCCGGACTCCATCGGATCAGCGATGGTGAGTCCGGGCGGCCCGCACGACATCAGTCCGGGCCCTCCGGTTCCCGGTGCAATAATTCGGCCACGCCGCCCAGTCGAGCGCGAGTCCCGGGCAGACCGTCCGGTGAGGTCTCTCCCGGTGTCAAGAGCTCGCTCTCCTCTCAAGGGACCTGAGCCCGTCCGGTCGGAGCATTGCCGCGGGCGCGTCCTCCAGCCCCGTCGGAGCTATTGGCTCCCGGGCGGCGCCCTTAGCGGTCGGAGCTTAGCTCCCGGGCGTGCGTAAATAGCGCGGTCGGAGCCATTGGCCCCCGGGCGCGTACATGGCCCCGGTAGGAGCATTGGCTCCGGGTGCGTATCTTAGCCCCGGTCGCAGCCCTCCTTGGCTCCGGGTGCGTAAATAGCCCGGTTTGGAGCTTGGCTCCCGGGGCGCGTACATTACCGCTTCCCCGGTCAGAGCCCTTTGGCTCCGGGCGGCGTACATGGCCCCGGTCCGGAGCATTGGCTCCCAACGGCAGCGTATCTTAGCCCCGTCGCAGCCCCTTGGCTCCCGGGTGCGTGCTAAGCCCCCGTGTAAGAAGCCTGGCTCCCCGGGCGGCGGCGTATCTTAGTCCCGGTCGGGAGTTTGGCTCCCGGCTCAATACAAGTCCCGGTCGGAGCTTGCTCCGGGCCGGCGTATTTAAACCCTCGGTCGAAGCCCTTGGTCCCCGGGCCGCCTTAAGTCCCGGTCGGAGCACGGCTCCCGGCCGGCATACTAAGCCGTCCGGTCGATAGCCCTTGGCTCCCGGGCGCGTCTTAAGTCCCGGTCGGAGCTCGGCTCCCGGGCGCATATCAATCATACATAACAAATATATTTCAGTCTGGGTCCTGCGTCCCGGACACATATAGCGAGGCACGGATTCCCGAATCCGTGGCCCCGGGCCCGACACACAGGGTGCCGAACCCAGGGCGGCTCGGCCAAGGGCGATGCAAGCCTAGAACGCGACACCTCGGAATAGGGGCGCGACAGCCGCGGATAAGCACCGCCGCGGTGAGAATGCTTCCGGAAGGTCGTCTCACATCCCATATTCAAGCCCGGGCCCCGGAACCCGGCTTATATCAACAATATTTCAGTCCGGGGGCACACGGGTCCCGGACACGTATGCCATGACACCGGGCCCCCGGGTCCCGAGGCACATGCCGGACTCGGGCCGCGAGTGTATATGTCGTTGCCGAGCCCTGTGGGATCGAACAACAGCAATCTCGAACCAACGCAATAAACCAAGTACGAAAATATAAACATCAATCATATACGTATACAAATGTCCTCTCTTGTACAAGACAGGCAAAAACGGAGCGCAAGCACGAGCGAGGCCCCGAGACGCCGTCGCAACGGGAGAGGTCGCTGGCCTCCTTCGGACCGGAACCCCCGCGCGACGACAGAGGAAGGGCGCTCGGGGCAGGAGGGCCCACCCGGGCCCGAAAGGTGCCGCGCACGCGGGTCAGGAGGAGACCGGCGTCTTCCCTCAACTCTTTCGTCAGGCATCAGCTCCGCGAGATGGTCGCCGCGGTCGGAAGAACCCCTGCATCCGGCAACGGACTCGACCACGGCCTCGCCGCGCTTTCCTCGCGAATTACCGCGACCACCTCGCGAAATACGCGACTTCCACACACCGCCGAATACACCCCCGGAGAACGCGAGCCCGGATTTCTTGGGCCCGACGCTTTCCTCTCGGGAGGTGTTTCCTTCTCCCGCGCCTCATCTCAGACCGGGGCGCGGGAGTCTGTCAGCGGCAGGCTCGGTGGCGCCCTACAATTGGGCGACGCACCTGCTGCTGCCGCGATCTCCAACGCCAGAGGGTTGCTACGTTGGAAGAACCCACGGCGACGCCCGACGTCGGGCGCATGTCCCATCTACATCAACAAATCGTCGAGCTACGTCACTAACATGACGAACCAGGCGGACCCAGCGTCCCCATCTTTTCTTCAAAGACGTGGCCCTGTTCCTACCCGGGGCTGAACCCAGGCGAGCAACAGGGCCAGGGGCCACTGTGGCGAAATGGCAGGGGTCCCACATGCCCTGGGGACGCGTGGGTTCTTCGGCCACGTCAGTTCCCCGGAGCCACATGCCCTGCAACGACTGACGACCGGGCTCGACGTGTCTCCCGCACGGTGCCCGGGCCCGGGCGTGCCTCCCCGCGCGCCGCGATGCGCCGCCCCCGCCCGGGTGAGCTCTTCGGTGCCGGGGGCACCGCCCCGACCCCGGGTGACAGGCGATGGGGCCGCGCCGCGCCCCGCTGGCCGGTCGACGCGCGTGGAATTCTCAGACGGCCCCCCGTGGGCCTGCTCCCCTGCACAGTCCGAGACACAGCGACTGCGCGGTCCCACTTTCTCAACAGGAGTGCGCTGCTGTAAGCCGTACACAGTGGCCCGGCAAAGACGCCGACAGGCGAACGGCAGACTAGCTCTAGCTGGCCCGCAGCCGCCGAGCAGCGGCGACTAGACGCTCCTCCAGGCCGCGGCGCAGCAGCGGGCGCCGACCGGCACGACCCACGTATGCCTGGCTGTAGAATCCCTTGCTCTATAAAGAAAAGAATCCCATGCCGCCGACGAAAGCAGGCAGCTCAAGCTCCAGCAATAGACAACAAGGCTACCTTTACTGTTCCTTCTTTCCCAAGTCTCCCGTTACGCTTCCGAGCTCCCGGGTACACCTTGTAACACAACCATACACATTCCCCACATAGCATACACCCAGGCACGTAGGGTAAATTACGCTCCGGCGGCCCGAAACCTGTATAAATCCTGCGTGCCTCGCTTAGTTGCGCGCGTTGATCGTCTTCCCACGGTAATCTCCACAGTTCGGACGGTCCGGACCGTGTCGGATGGTCCGGACCCTATCCTCCAGCTCGGGCCCTCTGTTTCTGCCCAGCGCTGATCTCGTCTTCTTCCGCTGACGCCGGCTTTCACCTGAGAACCACTCCCCTGGCCGAACTCAAAGGGGGGTCCTCCTGACTTCCCGCCGTCGAGGTTTCATCCTCCGACAACCGGGCAGGTCCGTCGGTTCGTTACGCAAATCGAGGCTGAACAATTTAACGTGCACACTAACCATGCAATTTTGTAAATAAAACATTTTAAATTTAGGAGCAATATGGTCAAGGAGTGACTTACCTTAGACTTCATCTTCGAATCCTCATGAAAATCCGACGTCCGACGAATTTCCGAAGCGTCGCTACGCGCGAAACGAGAGAAAACACACAAAACCTAGAAATAATTACATTATTAATAACTAATAGTGCCATGAGGTAGATCTTATTTTTAGAAAAATTTAGAGATTTGAACGGGGTCTATCGGAGTTACGGTTGAAAAGATATGAATTTTGGAAGCTTTAGGGAATTTTCTAGAATTAAAAGGAATTATTTGAATTGAAAAAGAATATGCCAAGGGAATATTCCCTTGGCTGACAGGTGGGGCCCAAGGTCAGTGATAGACAGGAAGAGAACTGAGGGGTGAGGCCCACGTGGAGGTGACAGAGGGGTAAGGGGCCACATGTCAGTGATTTGGTTTTTAAAATAAAAAGGGCCCACATGTGAGTGACTCTAAATTTGTAATTGGGATTAATTAGAGTTTTTATTTAGGTTGGGCCTATGTGTCGGTGTCACATGGGGGTTTAGAGGAGGCCGGGCCCATATGTCGGCAGTGAGAGAGAGAGGAGGTGGGGGCCATTGGTATAGAGACACAGAGAAAGAGTGAGAGATAGAGAGAGATAGCGAGCGAGAGACAGAGAGAGGCCGAGGGAGATCGACAGCGCGCCTCCGCGTCCGAGACGACGGCGGCGTCGGGGAGCGGGGAAGGAGAGAACGCGATGGTGGCTCGGATCGTGACAGGGATGGGACAGCGGCCCGACGGTGAGATGCAGAGAGTGGCGGGGAGAGAGGATGGCGCTCGGCGGCGAGCGGCACAGAGGGGCGGAGAGCTCTGCTCTGGGGCATCAGTGCCGGCGTCGGGGCACGGGACGAGGTCTGGGTTGTGGTGGTTTCGGGAAGAAGGAGAGAAGAAGAGGGGAATGAGGGCTCACCGGAGAAGAAAATGGCGGCGGGCGGCTACGGTGAGCGGCGGCGACGACTGCGCTGGGGCGGCGCTAGCCCGGGAGGCTTGAGCTCGGGCTTGAGCCCAACGGGGCGCGGCAAGCGCAAGGGGAGGAGGGGAGCGAGGCGGCTCGGCGCAGCGGAGAAAGGAGCTCGTGCTCGGCTTTTGGGACAAACCATGGCGCGGCGGGGGCTGGGATTTTATAGATGCGGCACGGCGCTAGACGACACCGGACAAGGGCGGTGGCTACAGCAAGGAGCAGCGTGATGCCGGTGACACGAGCGAGGGAGAGCGGCCATGGGCGCACTGTGGCTGGCGTCATCGCTGGGCTCCGTGCGTACCAGGAGGAGCAGAGGGGATGGCGATCGTGTCGGCCTGGAGGAGAGGAAGCAGATATGGGCGTGGACAGGTGATGGATGGGACGGTTGACTTCAGGGCTTGGGGAGATATTTTCTTCGGTGAGGCAATTTGTCGAACACGTACTGCTCATGGAGGAAGAGAGGAATGGCTCGGGGAAGAAGACGGCGTGGGCGTGCGACGCATGTTCGTAGTGTGGGCCCCGGCTATTGGCATGCAGGAGCAGAGGCGCGGGCGGCTGGCGAGCGGGCCCGGGCTGTTGGTGCGTGCGTGAGGAGGCGGCGGCTCGGGGATGGGTGAGAGGTTTCGAGAGATGAGAGAGAAAGGAGAGAGAGCGGAGGATGGAGATGGATCTGACACGCAGGGCCTGCGCGTCGGGGAGAGAGCGGCGTAGGTGAGTGGCCCCGGACGGTCACGCCCTTGCTTTCTCTTGGGCAGTCGCGATGCGGGGCTTGGGCCGTGGGCCAACTCGCTGTAGGGGCGCGCGGGAGAGGAGACAGGCCGGATGGCGTTGGGCCGGGCCGAGGGAAGGAGGAGAGAAGGAAAGAGAGGAGGCCGAGCTGGTGACGGCCCAAAGGCAACAGTGGAGCTTAATATTTTTTTCAAGAATTTATTAGAGGGTTTTGATGATTTCCAATAGGGATTTTAATTCAAAATTTTATATTTTGGACCACAAAATTCTGGGGATTTTATGGAGAGGACTATTCACCAAGGTTGGGATATTTGTTTGGATATATATATATATATATATATATATATATATATGGAAGAAATGGATAGGGATTTTTGGAGAATTGAAAGGGTATTAATTTGGAATTTGGTGTTTGATTTCTCGGGAATTAAATCAAGGGAATTTCAAGAGGGACTCATATATACATATACACATATATATATACATATATATATATATATATATATATATATATATATATATGTATACATATATATATATATATATATATATATATATATATATATATATATATATATATATATATATGTATATATATATATACATATTATACTATATATGTATATATATATATATATAATATATATATATATTGAGAGAGGGATCTAGGGAGGGTTTTTGGAAGGGATAATTCAGAGATTTAAACTCGGATTTGATTTTTAATTTTGAGGTTTGAACTCTCAGACTTTTGGGAAACTTCTTTTAGGGGGGATTTATTTCAAAATTCTATCCTTGGGCCCACAAAAATTCTTGAGATCTTCTGATGAGGATTTCTACCACCATGGTTGAGATGTATATATATATTTTTGGAAGAAGGTGGATAGGGATTTTGGAGGAAAAAAGATAATGAATTTAAAAGGGGTTGGATTTGGGTATACACATATACATGTAGGAGGGAGATTTTATTTTGGATGTTATTTGGGAACAGGATAAGAGGAGATTTAAAAGGGGTCTAGATTTGAATTTCGATTTGTATTTTGGGGATTTGATCCCCAAGGGAATTTTGGAGATTTTTACAATGGATTAGAATTTGAGGATCTCAAGGGAATTTTAGAATTTGAATTTTTAATTCTTGGGATTTGAGGATTTTTGGAGATAAATAATTTAGCAATTTCGAGAAGGGAGTTCTCGATGGAACTTGAATTTTGGAAGGGCAAAATAAGGAGATTTTAATGGAGTGCTTCGAATTGCAAAGTTCTAGGCGGAGTGTTTGAGAGGTATTTCAGTGTGGAATTTTCCGAGGAATTTTGAGAGAGAGTCGAATTGCAAAATTCGAGTCTTAGAATTTGGGGAGAGTTTGGGATTGAGGTTTTAGGGTTTCCAAGGGATTTTGATTTGAGATCTACGGCACTAATCCTTAAGCACATACAAAAAGCCAAAATTTTTTTGAAATTAGGGTTTTTAACTAAAATAGTTTTTAATGCCCGAAAACCGGGGCGTTACAAAAAGACTGGTGCCAAAGACCTATTTATAAATAACTTATTTTATAAATAGACCCTCATAAGGGATCAAAATATAAATAACTTATTTACAAATAGGTCTTCGGTGTCAAAGAAACTGGCACCGAGGGTCTATTTATAAAATAAGTTATTTACGAATAGATCCTTGCACCAATCCCCTTCACGTCAGCGGCCAGCGTGGCTCTGTTGCCATTGGGTGAGGGTGCCGATGCCAGCATGTTGATGCCGAGAGGTTGGACCTTAGTGCTAATGACCCTGGCGTCGAGAAAAGAGTTTATTCCTAAAATAAGTTTTTTCAGAGGTCTATTTATAAATAAATATTTTGAAAAAAGCTAAAATGTGAAAAATTGTGACCGACCAGAGCCCATGACAAGCATCACACCATGCCTGCGAGTCTACGACGCGTGCCCGAGGGCCCTCGCCGCGATCTACAAGCTTGCCCGAACATAGGTGTTGCACAGATGGCAGTGTTGCACCTTACACGAGCCTGGCCGCGTAGTCATAAACACGAGAAATGGGGTTCATTTGGTTCTTTGCCAATCCTAACCATACCATTTTTTCTGCAATGACAAGAATTGATTGTTACCTCTTTTTTTTTTGCAAAGATTAGCTAGCCTCTTGTTTGGTTTGCTACCAAAGGTGTAGTTTGGCTTAGGCTTAATTCAAACACGCCAAATAATAATTTGGCATGTTAATTTTTCTGCTATAAACTGAATGGATGATTAATATTTTGACATCACCAATATTGTCTTAATTAAGATCGGATGCAAACCAAACAAGCCCTAGGTTTCCATTGCGAAACGGATGGCGGATGGCCAACTCGCACGCGATAGATTGATCATTTGGTAGGCTCCTTTGGGCCGGATAGTTAGACGGCCAGCGAAAGTAGCCCAAGTTTGACCATCTTGGGAGAGGAATTTTTTTATTTTTATATTTTTTTAATAAAATATTTACAAAAATACATTTTCGTTTCAAAAATTTACAAAAATATACTCCTAACGCCCTCTGGGGAGAGCGTTTTCTTTATAAATCGCCCTCCCATAGAGGGCGATTTAATGACGTGGCTGACGGCCGTAGGCCGGGCGGCCGACGGCCGTCAGCACTTTTGCAGGCGGCCCTCCTAGAGGGCGATTTTCGGGGGTGCTACCTGCAATTGGCCCATTTATCAAAAAAATCGCCCTCCTAGAGGGAGGGGTGATTTTTGTTACTACCTCGCTATAAAAAACCCTCTCCCAGCTCCAAAAAATTCATTAAAATTCACAAAAATAATAGAAAAAAGAGAGAGAGCTAAGAACGAAATACGAACGAAAGCCAGTAAAAAAATTGCCCTGCCAATTGTACGGATTTTGCTTCTACAAGTAATATTTTATGGCTCTTTGCAATTTCCATTTTTATTAATCAAATGATGTAGTATGTGTAGTATTGTACTACTTATTTCATGGTAAGTAAATGTTAATCGGTTTGGTCCAACAAAGGTGTAGATCTATTGAAGTTGAGCATAACGGCTAAGGACATTGATAGGGCGCATGAGAGAAGTTAGGTTTTTTTACTAGATGAGTAGCACTAGTTCGAGAAACGCTTGGGAGATGAAAATGAGAAGGCAATACCAATTTCATTTTTTGTAGTTATGTGTAGTATACCCTAGGTATGTAGTTGTATAAGGTATTTTTGGCCTAGCTAGTTATAACTTGCGTTTATTTGGTTATAATGTAGTTTGCTATGGATGTATTCGGTATGTCCAGTCATCTACGACCTCCGATTGACGTGCCTCCGCCGATGTGTTGGTGTGGAGATAATTGCAAAGTCGTAATAAGTGAGAAGGATTATACATACCGGCAAAGGTATTGGATGTGTGCTATTATATGCTACTCCCCGGAGAAGCTCGAAGCACAAGGAAGAAGGGGAAGGCGAAGAAGCCAGTGGAGGTAATACGAAATTATCTTGTAGTACAAAATATTTGAACTTTTGAGCTAACAAATTTGTATATGTCAAGGCACCGAAGCCTCCTCCGCCTCTATGCGACTTTGTGCAGTGGATAGATACGGAGATCCGTCCACAAGATGCAAAGTTTCTTCGCAGTTTAAAAATGATTGGAACTAGGAGGCGGTGCAACGTCGTTCGGCGGCGCAAGAAGAGTGGGAGGTTGAACAGAAGAGGAAGGAGGAGAAGAAGCGACAGGAGAAGGAAGCCCGTGAGGCAGAGAGGGAGAGGAAGCGGGAGAGGGCACTGCGTGCAAAGGAAGCTGGGCCAGAGGCGGCGAGAAAGGGGAAGTATGCACGCTGTACACAGTAGTTGCATATCTAAGTCGGATATCCGTTTGAATTACCCTAAGGCATGTAATAACGATAACTAGAAACGTTTCATGTGCCGTTTATACTTGTTGGATGGATAATTTCATTACGTTCATAAGCAATTAACGTGTGCTCAGTTATCACCGCTCGGAATCTACTTTCGTCGTGAGGTTGAAACTTGAATATTCATGTTTTTGATCAGTTTTGTCGTGAACGTAGATCGTGAGGAGTACATCATTTGATCGACGAGCGTAAACGATGTAAAGGGGTTGAAGCATCTAGGCCCCATTGTTGATTTTGGTAATTTGATGACAAGCGCTAATTGTAGACTTAACCATTGTGTTTGAGTATATGCAAAAAAAAAGTGGGAGCCACAGCCAAGGCAGGAGGATGACCACCAATTAAATTTGATGGCGCAGAAGTTATTAGAGCAAGGACGAACAAATTAGCGGTTTGCTCAAATGATCGAGGTGAAGGGCTATATAGAGTAAGCTAATATTTTTCTTTTAGCATTGCCGTACTATCAAGAGAGGTGGTAAACTTGGCGAAGAAGTGATCAAATTGCCACACTAGGTCATGCATGCTTGGTCGATCTATTTTCCTTGATCTTTGTTGCTCAGAGGTCTGACCGGGCTGTCCCAGCCGGTCAGACCGGCCTCATCGAGAACCTCCTAGGGAGTTGTGATGCGGGTGCCGGTCGGACCGCTCACCCCTGGCCGGTCGGACCGGCCGGATCCAGTACCGACAGGGAGTTCTAGTGGGGGTGGCGGTCGGACCGCCTCCCCCACCTGGTCAGACCGGCCGGATCCACTACCGACGGGGAGTTCTAGTAGGGGTGGCGGTCGGACCGTCTCCCCCCACTCGGTTGGACCGGCCGCGTCAAGTACCGACAGCGCAAATGAGATAGGGTGCCGGTCGGACCGGCTAGTATTTTTTAGCTGTTGAATTTGAACCCGGTTGGACCGATCCTTTGCCTGCGGTCGGACCGGAAATGACCTGAGTTGGGGGATTTGGCCCGCAACGGCTAGTTTTTGCGCTTGTCATCAATTACCAAAATCAACAATGGGGCATAGATGCTTCAATCTCCCCCTTTTTGGTAATTAATGACAAACACCACATATAAAGCAAAATTATAAATGAAGTTCAATACACGAAGGCAAATCATACAATAGACTCCCCCAAAACATGTGCATGACAATCACAAGAGGCACAACAGCAACGAGAGGAGTTTGCAATATGATTTGCATTCCATCATTTTAAAATTGTAGAGCGTGATAAACAATAACAGCTTGAACTTAATCAAAGAAATAGGATAGCTTAAACGAGATAAATTTCGAGTAGCAATAAACTCCAAAGGAGACAAATGAGAGTTTAACTATCTTAATTACAACAAAGCTTGAATAAATAACAAAAGGTCTTCAATCTTGAGGAGGAGGTGAGTGAAGGCGCATTGTGGCGATCGACGGTAGACAACCGGATGAGAGGTCTCTTACAATCCTCATACGTCGCCTCCAAAACTTCATCCATTGTGACTTCAACACGATCAAATAATTTTATAGAATTTTTGCATAGTTCCAACATTACCGCTTAAGCCTCTCACTTGTTGAGTCATCTCCTCAAATCCAGTATTCAAACGAGTGAAGTTGTCATTTAGGGCATTGAGAGCTCCCATGACCGGATTGAAATACTCCATTGGCTGCATCCCAAAATATGCATATTGAGGAGAGAAGAACTGACCAAGGTCCTGTGGAGACGGCGGAGGAGGATGATCATCATAAGAAGGCCCTTGAGGTTGAGCGGAACGAGAAGATTGACCGTTCTCAAAGGACCTCCCGGAGGGAGCATTCGGTGGAAGCCGGGGTTTATACTCCTTATGGCGAGATGTTCTATTGCCCATTCTTCCACACTTTACAAGGATAAGCTTCATTATGAATGGAGCATAATATATACCCTGTCCAAGGGTGTTCTTTGACATGTGTATCTCTCTAAGAATAAGGTCGGCGACATCAAACCGAGTTCCACTTATGATAGCTTTGATTACATGTCATGTGATACCACGAATGGCATCCTTATTACCACACCTTGGGACAATAGAAGCTCTGACAATCCGGTTGATTACACTTGGCACAGTTCTTAATCCAGTGACGGTGCCAAATGTGCAATGAACATTTGTGTCGTAGAATTGAGTTTGGTCTTGAACAGATATTGGAGAGTAGTGTAGATCAGAGTGAAGCTTTGTACCCTCAAGATATCTCAACTCCTACACTTCTTGCAACTCTCGCTTAGTTGCCACATACCCAAGCTCTCCACTAATCCATTTTTATCTGAGTGAAATCTTCATTTATCCAAATAGTGGAGTAGAACTGACGGATAAGAGTGGGGTCATAATCCTGATGGATAGCAACAGACTTATCAATTCCCACTTCTCAGAAAAAATTGTGCAACACTTGAAACTCCGAGGTCTTGTTTATCTCTTTCCATATGATGTACTTATGATCAGCAAAGGGCTTGGTGGAAGTGTAGACCTTCTCAAATACTTCCTTCTGAAAGTTTATATGGAACTTTGGATCGTTAGAGTCGTTAGGTCTCTTGAATTGATCATGATCTCTAAGAAGCATGTACTCCGTAGGGTTGTTCAATCGTACTCGGCAGTTGATAGTTTGATCCACTTGAGGAGGCATTGAATAATAGACCGAAGGAGGTGGAGCAGTTGAGTCACCTCGAGGATAAATAGGCTGTTCCTCATCCTCATCCTCATCCTCATGTATTTCATGGTCTTCCTCTTCCTCTTCCACCACATAATCCTCATCCATCTCTTCTTTCTCTGATGAAGTGACGGGATCATGATGTTTCTTGGAGCGTCTTTCCACAATTTTCTTGCGAGGAGAAGCCATTGACTGACAAAGAGACAAAGAAAAGGATCACCGAGGATTAGTTTAAAATAAAAGGATTTGATAATTGAAAGTTGCTGTTTAGTCTAGGGGCGGTCAGACCGCATGGATGTGGCCGGTCAGACCGCAGGCCGGTCAAACCGAAGGCATCAGGCTGGTTCGACCGGCACTGGCAGATCGAGGTTGCACACTTGCATTCATCAAAAAATTTTCACATACACAAGAGATGAACTAATATGGCATAAGACTAGACAGAATAGAAGATGAACAAGATAGCCATTGTGCACATATATAGGAGAGGAACAAGAGAACAAACTAACCCTAACCCTAGAAGCATCAAGAGGTGAACGGGATTGAGTTAGATGCAAGGGAGAGGGATTACCATTAGATTGCCGGAAGAAATAGATTTGATTTGCACCAAGAACTCTCCTCTAGAGATGCAAATCGATGAAGCACACTTCCTTCACCTAGGGTTCCAAGGCACGGTTCAAAAACACAATCAAATCCAAAACCAAACCGTGGAATAGAGAGAGGGAACAGAGGAGAATCACTTACGGTCCAAACGGAGAAGAAATCCCGGTCCAGCCGAGAGAAGGAAGTGGAGAGGAGAGTTAGGGTTTGAGGGAGAGAGAGAGAGAAATGGGTTTGGGGCGAGTTGGGAAAAGAGAAGAGTGATAGAGGAGGAAGAAGGTCGGGTAGGATAAGTAATGGGCGTCCCTGGGCCCCCACCCCGTGGCCCGATCAGACCGGCTACCCTTAGCCCGGTCGACGCAGGCACCAGGCCAGTCGGACTGCGCATATAGCACCAGTCGGACCGATTGTGCCCGATCTGCCTGCCTCCAACCCTTGGACAGGCAAATCCCCCCACACAAAAAAGCACAGCACAAGCTTTCAAGATCTCGGGGAAAAACAAGATGACACAAGGTGCCATTTGAATGTGTGAGCTCAAACATTGACAATTTCTATATATTTGAGATTTACTATGGAATTTGCAACAATTTTCACTTAAGTGTTACAAATGACCTAATATGGTTTATGGTAGTTTTTTGTTGAATTTTGAAAGCAAATAACTTTTCAACGATTTGTTTTTTGAGAGAAGTTTGAATACCAAAAACATTTCAAATAGTCAAGTCTAACATTTTTGTTTTGGAAGCATTTTCAAAATCTCATTTGAACTCATTTTGGAGATTTACGGCAATTTGATCAAAAACAAGATTTTAGTTTCTTCCAAAGAGTGGTGAGAAGATATGTTTCTTTAGAATTCAATTTTTTATCAAGGTTAAGCTTGGAAAACATATAAGATATTATATGAAATATTTTCCAAACGGTAGATTTCAACAAACAGAGTATTTCACAAATTTTTGACTTTGGTCAAACTAGGCCTTTTGAGCACTCTTCTAGCACTTTCATCAATTTGTTCACACTATAAAGGTTATATTACACATATGAGATGTGCAATACTACGGGCCCTGACCGTAACCTCTAGCCCGCTTCGTCCTCCTAGCTTGCGCTCGCACCTGGGCCTAAGAGTACGTCAGCTGGTCTGGTGGTACGGCACGGCTAGCGCGGGTCGCCTGCGCGGGTGTGGCAGCTGGTGGGTCCTGTGTCTACGGTGGCGGAGCTCCTTCGAGCTATGAGGTATTTAGTATCTCGTGGATCTCCTCGTCCTCGTCCTCCAAGTCGTCCCTCTCAAAAGGATCCTGTACCCAACCGCTGCCGCGTGCGCCCTGCACGGAGGAGCTAGCGCCAGCAAACAGCCCCTGTGCTGGAGAGTGGAACACTGTGCACAAAAATGTTGATAATTGCAAAGTTTAATTTTGCAAGACAAAAGTAAACTTTGATCTAACCTGAAGGACCTCCTGTGGTGGCCCCAGGGGCAATGGTCATGCCTTGCTGCGCGTGCGGTCGGATGTGGTACACTCCCTGCGTGGACGTGCCAGCTCCGGAGGGATCTAGGTACGGTGTAGCGAAAGCTGCACGGAAGCATATTGATGTAAAACGGTGCATGTCGTAGAAGGAAACCATGTTATGAACCGATGGTTAGCGGAATTTACTTCTGGAGGGGCCAGCTCGCTGACTGGAACCATGCTGGTGTACTCCAGCTCCTACGAGGCGTGGCTGCTGTTGACGTACAGCTACGGGGGGTACCGCGTCAAGTGCACGACAAGTAAGCGCATGGATCACTGCGTGTATCGACTAACGGATCCTCCTGAAAGTCGTCCTCTGCTCATCCGCAGTCAGCACGATCCCTTCGTCCAACCGTCCGAACGCCGCATCCACATCTGCCCGAACTTGTCGCGCTGCATCAGCCTATTTCAAATGGGACGTAAAAATATGTTAGAACCATGGACACCTACAAAGAGAATAGCAAAGTACAAAGAGAATGTGCCTTACCGTGCGGAAGTAGTCCTGATCACGATGTCTAGGATACGTATCAGTCGTAGCGGCAGCATGCTGCTGTGGATCCTCTGGGGTGAACGTCACGCATGTGCAGGTGCGGGGCTAGTACCACCTGAGGTATGCTAGGTAGTTATCCTCAGTGTGTGGAAAAATCTTGTCGACGACCTCCTCCGTCGCCAACAACCAATCGTCGATGTACTGCTGCAATCGCGGATACCACTAAGTCCCGGCTGCCTGTCCCCTACGATTATACCTATTTGCAGAGAGTGCATTAGACTTAATATAAGAGTTGTACTACTCAACAAAGATCGTAGCTGTACTAACCTGTGCATGTCACGAGGCACAATCATCTGCACGGGTATAGGGAAGAGCTGACGTAGGCCGAACTGTCGCATCACGTGCTATGGACAGTGGGGCTCGATGAAGATGTCGAACACCAACGGCACTCTCGTCATCCAGTATGACTGGTCGCGCGTGCAAAGAGCCGAGAGTCCGAGCGGTGCACGGGCCACGATGGCCTGCGGACTATACGGCTCCCAAACCACGTCGCTGGGCTGTAGGCGGTCCAACTCCATAACGAAGTCACAGTAGGCCCTCCTAACCTGCGTGTGAGCGTAACGACGCTACAAAATAGGATAGGGGGAACACGGCAGTGTTTGTGCTTAAGTGGTAAACCTAGAATTTCATGTAACGTACCTCACGGCGACACCATACCGTCCCCATAGTGGGATGGTCCTCGGCCAACTGCCCGTACAAGTCTCCAAGGCCGCCCTCGTAGGGAGAGTGCTGAATCAGAGGGCGGCCTATCGTGAAGCACTTGGCCGCCCATAGCTGCAGAAGGAGAGGGCAACCGGCGAGAATCGCACCTACATCGGTCTTCATGCACGCGTCACAAAGACTACGGTACGTCGCTGCTAGTACAGCAGATCCCCAGCTTCACTGTGGTACACACTCGTCCTCGCTGTCGGCGATCGCACGAGCGTAGTGGATCAGTCCCTTGTCCACCGCGTGCCCCGTCGTGCTGGTGAACATCACCCACCTGAACAGCCACAGCAGGTATGTCTCCAAGCTCTGCTGCAACGAGTATTGGTCGGCGTCTTGGTCTAGGTGATCAAGCTGTAAAGCAAGATTGTAGTCAGCACCACTATTGTTTTATAGATCGGATGATTGTGAATCGAAGGAATCCGCGACTTACGGTGAACTGTAGCAGCCATGCTTGCGAGGGGCCGCTCGTTGTGTAAGACAGTAGCGAACCTGGCCTACCAAGTCCAGGTTGACGGTGCACGGCCTCGAACCGAGCAGTGATGTCTGAAAGTGCATCTAACCCCTAAGTGGGTTTTGGTGGATTAATGACAAAGCGGTTAAGGGACTAATGAGTTTATCAAGAATTGTGCAGAGAATTAGTCCCAGGTTGCTTAGTGTGGTGCATGGAGAACCCCACAAAGACATGACGCAAAACGGCGAAGTGACTCGGAGTTTATTTTAAATTCTTTTGAATTTTCTTTTGAGTAAAAAAACCGTACTATCAAGAGAGGTTGCAAACAGTGTTCCAAGACCACTCAAGTGCTTAAGATCCAAATAGCTGAGAGTCCATTACTTTGGCACAACATATACACTTGGGATAGACTAGTTTCAGTGTCAGGGTCGGAGGTTCCTACCCTCAGGGTCGGAGGCTCCGACCAGCCAACTCGGCCAGAGACTAAGTGTTGGCCGGAGGTTCCTATCCCAGGGGTCGGAACCTCCTGGCCAAAACCTGTGAGTAACAGCAAAGTGACGTAAGCAACTGCCTATAAAGCCCAAACTTTGTTTCTAGCCATTAGGGGACCACTCCACTTCATTCCAACTGTTCCCTAGCCTCTCCTAAGATACTTTGAGCTCTCCCAACTAGTTCTAGTGCATCCTTGGTGATTCTTGTGAAGATCTAGTGGGAACTTGAGTGAATTTTGTTGAGAGAAGGCTAGGAGGATCTTGTGCACTTGAGGAGGACGTGGATTGGCTGCTTGGAGCTTATTTCTCTTGGAGGAAAACCTCCTAGACGGTTAGGCGTCTCCCGCGAGCTTCCTCTTGTTGTGGATTGTCCAGGGAAAGTTTGTGAAGGTTAATCTCGCCTCCGCAAGGAAAAGAGGTAAATTCTAGTGAATACCAAATTGATCTTCGTGGTCGCTTGGTGAGGAAATGGGTCAATTGAGACCCAGCTCTTTGGAGCTCCTCAACGGAGACGTAGGATCTTTGTGATCCGAATTTCAGGAAAAATCTTTGTGTATCCGTTGTCTTTTCTCGTTATTGCCTTATTTTATATCTTGCCTTGCCAGAATTTATCTCCTACCCTATTACCTGTATCACACTTGATCTCTGTCAAAATTATTCATTATTGAAGTGCCTTGGTAGAATCAGAACTCCAGGGTCGGAACCTCCGGCGTTCTTGGCCGGAACCTTCGACCAGCCCTCTCGGCCAGCCCGAGAGAGCCGGTCAGAACCTCCTACCATTTTGGTCGGAGGTTCATACCAGAATTTTACCGCTGCATTTGGAGAATTTTTCAGGAACGTCTATTCACCCCCCTCTAAGCGACATCAATGAGCTTTCAATGTCATGCGACCAACCGTGTGTCCCGTCAACCAGACCGACTGCATTCCCTGCGAGGGAAAGTCCGAGCAGGTAGGACACGTCCTAGAGTGTGGGAGTCATCTCGCCACATGGTAGGTGGAACGTGTGCGTCTCCGGTCTCCAGCGATCCACCAGTGCCGCCATAAGTGACCGGTCAGCGTCCCGTCGCCTAGCGGGGTCCCTCTCGTCCGGTGCGGGCTCAACTAGCCTGTAGAGCGGAAGAAGTCCAGCCTCATGCAACCTACAGAATATAGCACTGTAGTCCATATTGGGGAACATAGATATGTAGAAATGATGTGAACGAATGTTAGTACAGCTCTTATCTCTCACGGAACCGGTGGTCTATCCGCAGGAGGTGACGTGAGGGCCGTGGACGGAAGGTGCCTAGCTGGGCACCCTCGACGGCTGACAAGTAAGACCGGTGGGACTGGTTGAGGCCCCGGTCGAGCAACTCCGGTGTATGGTACACCATACCTGCATGTAAATAGAAAGTTAGGGTAAATTATATTTTCAAAGCAACAAGAAAGAGTAAGTTTGTTTAGTGGTAAGCTCATCCCCTACAATGGTAGCCCTCCTGGACTGCTCATCTATTTGTTTAGTGGTAAGCTCATCCAACCTCCTCCAAAACTCATTGAACTTCTTCTCTTGATTCTGGGCGCACAGCCTCTTGAAAAGATCCATAAGGTGCTTATTCTTAAATTGCTTGTAGAAATTAGCACCCATATGACGTATGCACCATCTACTTTGGACATCAAACCACTTTGTTGGGTATCCCTTCTCAGCACATCCATCCCTCAATTCCTCAATTGCCCGTAGCAAGCCGGCGTGACGGTCATGTACGAGGCATACGTCTGGCCTCATCCGAACAACTGCAGACTTAACCCTTTCTAGGAACCAATACCAGCTATCAATGTTCTCACTTTCAACAAAAGCAAAAGCCACCGGTAGAACTTGGTTGTTCCCATCAACTCTAATTGCTGTTAATATCTGCCCTTGTACTTTCTGGTCAAAAATGTTCCATCGATGCAAAGGATGGGATGACAATGCACAAATGCCTGAATACAAGCACCTAATGAAAAGAATACTCGTTGCAACACATTTTTATTACCATGGTCAATTGATGGAAAGGCTTTTAGGTCGTAACAGGTCTCTGCATTCCTCTGAAGAATACAGACTAGCAGACAAGGCAAATTATCATAAGATGCTTCAAATGTGCCAAACCTCATCTCTACAACCTTCTGTTTTGCCCTCCAAGCCTTATCACAGCTAATTGTGTATTTGAATTTCTCTTCAATATGTTTAACAATTGATCTTGGTTCGTACCCCAAGTTGTTCACAATGTGTGAGTACATCTCTGTTGCAACAAATGCAGATGTCATGTTTCTATAATATTTTTCAACACCAGGTAAGTAACATGAATGCTCGGTCACGATTGAAACTTGCCAATAATACTTCCATTTACCCTTGAATGCGTGCACCCGCCATGGACACCCATCTTTCATGCACTTTACTTCATACACTGATTTGCTTGACTTCACGACCGAGAACTCCCTTTGAAGTGACACCGTCCATTGTTTTACTGCATCCTTCAAATCCTCTACATATACATACTTAACCTTCAACTGCACGACTGACTACAACATACAAGGTTATTGTATTGATCTGGGAGTCCAGTCGAAAGCCTCGCATCAGCCAGTTGTACACTGACCCGAAACTTCTCTCAGCTGGCCTATCAATGCCCTTAGCCGTTGAACTAAACTCCGACAGATCTACACCTTGTGGACTATACCTAACATTCCCTTGCCTGTGAAATAACTGAAATATCACTTTATTTGACATATCTGTTGATGAAAAAATATAGTTAAACTAGGTGCCAACATTCTCCTCACATTTAAAACCGTGTAATCGAGATTTTATAACTACCATCTTTACACAAATTAAGTCATCTAACAGATTGACTCAAAACCTACAGATCTACGAGTAACAAGTTATTTTTATATTGTACTATACACGTAACCAGTACAATACTACATCAATTTGTGCATAGAAATAGAAATTACAAATGGATAATAGATTTGACCTGTAGATGAATCAGCAAACTGGTAGAGCTTCGCTGCTTTCGTTCAGCCTTGCTCTTAGTTCTCTCTTCTTTTTTTTCTGTAATTTCTATGAATTTTATGATATTTTTTGAGTCTGCGAGGGGGTTTTATATCGGACTGGCTAAAAATCGCCCTCCCAGAGGGCAGCAAGGAGGCCGCCTGTAAATTGGCCGGCCCCGCGGCCGGTATTTTGCAGGCAGCCCCCTTGCCACCCTCTGAGAGGGCGGTTTTTGGGCGGTCAGGGGCCACCTGCAAAAGTGCTGACGGCTGTCGGCCGCCTGGCCTACGACTGTCAACCACGTCATTAGATCGTCCTCTCGGAGGGCGATTTTTAAAAAACGTCCTTCCAGAGGGCGTTGGGAGTATATTTTTGTAAATTTTTGAAACGAAAATATACTTTTGTAAATATTTTATTAAAAAAATATAAAAATAAAAAAATTCCTTTGTAGAGTGCATTTGGTAATGTAACAAGCAGTGCAAGACCTCTTGCACATATGAACTTTTTCTTCAGCTCCTCAATCTGCGCCACTCAATGGGGGTGCACCTGGGCCGTTCGTCCAGCCGATGTGCCATGCGGCCTAATATCAGGCCCGCGTAATGTGCATCGATGAGGCCGAAGACAAGGCCAGCCTGCGTGCAGCGCCGCCGTAGACTAGTCCTGGCCATTTGGATTGGCTATTTGGGAGGGACTCTGGTGACGTAGGTAGCGTGGAACAAAATTGACACCGTTTGATCAAACATTTGAAAAACAAAATGTTTAGTTCTATATTTTTATGACTGAGCTACATAAATTTATAACTAAAGTTATGAGTTAGATACAGTTGCACATATTTATGATTGAGCTGTATAAATTTATAACTAAAGTTACATGTGATCGATAATAGTAACTACAATGAGTTAAAAGTGCCACTACAATAAGTCAAAAGTGCAGCTTAGAACACACCTCCTCCATCCCGAATCTCAAAGTTCTATCCAACAGCCACGTTATAGTTTGATAGAATCCAAAAAATCAAACTTTTGATCAATGGCAAACCTGAAAAAAAATTCGGTGCAGCCCACCTGCAAACATCTTCTACAGCCCCAATATAACCCATCGATTTTTCGGACCGTTAAAAAACTATTTTAATAAAAAAACTATTCTTAAAAATTTGGATCTATTTGTGTGTGGATTAAACGGACTAAGTGCCAAAAGATCTCAATAGAAAAACCCTCCTTAGAGCTCAAAACTTCAACTCAAAAATTCCTATGATTCGAATTTTGCAACTAAATTTCCTCCGGAATCCTTCATTAGAAATTTACCCTTAGTTTCCAATTTTCAAATCCTACCAATTCCTCTCTTTACAAAATTCAAATGTCCCTCAAAAATCTCTCCTCTAAATCCATGGTTCAAATTTCAAATTTTGAATTCAAACCCCCCTTCAGACCTTTTCATTTCCTATCCTTCCCTGAAAATTTCTCCATAATTTCAAACCTCCTTCCAAAATATTCCAAATCCTAGCCAAAAATCTCTTGCTTGAAATCCTGAGATTTTTGTAAACTCAAATATCAAATTTGAGTTCAAATACCCATTCAAATGTTCAAAATTCAACTCAAATCCTTTTCCTGGAAAATTCCTAAATACTACTGTTCACTTAGGCTGCTGACTTCCTTTTTCTCCTCGGCCCAACTAGCCTCTTCTCTCTTCTCTCCTCTCATTCTTTTCCCCACGCACGACGACCTAGGCCAGCGGGCCCGATAGCCGCCTGTCATCCCCCGCCATAGCGCTTGGCCCAAACTGCCCGTTTCATCCTCCCTGTGCACTCGTCTGCACACGAGCCAGCGCACGCACGCCCACTCTCCACCGTCTCAGGCCGACAACGTGGGCCTACCAGGGCGACCGTGTCGCGGACGATCGCCCTCCCGGCCCACGTGTGACCGTTGTCTCCCACACACCGCCTCTCCCACGCCTGCCGCCTGCTCGGTCAAATGGCCATGAGGACGACGTTGCGCCGCCTGCCGTCCCATTGCGTTGATGTCGGCCAACTGGCGCCACCCCGACCTCCTTGACCTCCCCGCCATCAGACCCACTGCCTAACACAAGCCTGTTGGTTCCGTGCCATCCATGCCACCACCTCGCGTCTCCTCCGCGTCTGGCCCCCTTCTTGCTCGCCGCACCATTGCCTCTCTCCTATGTCCTCTTGAGCCACCACACGGCTATAAAGCCTCAGCCTCTACCTCTCCTTTCCCCTCCCCCCCACAGCCGCGCCACCCCGATCTTGCCGTGTCAAATCGAGCTCGAGCTTTGCAAACTACCACCGTGATTTTCTCCTCTCTGGTGAGTTCTCCTTCCCTATTCCCCTCCCTTCCTTTCCCTCTAAACCGAAGCCCATCTGCCTCCACGCGTCGCCGCTGCTCAAGCTCCACCTCCCGCTGCCGCCCTCTAGTCCTCGCCACCGGCCGCCGCCGTGCACCTTCCTCTAATCTGTGGCACCCTGAGACTCACAGCCCCTAGAGGCCACACCTATACCTGTGTTATATGTACCAGTCTCAGGATACACAAGCTGGTACACACAGAACATCGATGATCCATATCAGAGTACATTATTACATCACTGGGATAATTCTTATAAAAGTTGCCATCATGGACAGACCCCAGATAGACCAACGGCACAACACAAAGAATAGCGAGAAACGACAACAACAGAGGAAGCAAAAGGCGGAATGCGACTAAGACTAAAGCACTAACCTAAACCTGTCGATGTTTTACACGGCAATAAATATAATGGGGCTACTCGGCGGATGGAAACTCGGTGGATTGCCAAAGGCAACACAGGGAGATTTTATACTGGTTCAGGCCCACTCGATGTGAGTAATACCCTAACGTCCAATTGTGGTGTTATTCCTTTGAGGATTTGTGGTGGTGATTCTGGTGAACCAACTCAATTTTGCCCTCATGGGGCCCTGCCTCCCCTTATATACTGGGGGATAGGGTTACAAGGTGGAGTGCCCCATCGGATTACGACTAGGAGATCTCCCCCTTAGAGATATAACGCACACCCGACTAAGGACTGTATATTCCTTTCTATTACAAGGCGAAGTCTGCCGACCCATCTCCAGCTATATCTCTAATTACACAGGCTAGGCCCATCCTCTATCCGACGGTGGCCCATATGCTTGTCATGAGGTACCCCTCGGGGCCCATGGCACCCACAGTAGCCCCCGAACGACCTTCCATAGTTGAGTCACAGCTGAATGCCGAGTGCTCATCCTCCACGGTGAAGTCTTCCGAGTGCATCTGCTCTCGGTACTCTTTGTGCTGAGTGCGCTGCTTCTCCGCGAAGTCCTGCTTCCATGTCAGCTGGGGCCAGCGCGGCTATGAAGGCTCCATGTAGTGTAGGGGCGCTAATCAGTGTGCGTGCCAAATAGGCGCACCGTATTAGGTGATCGCCCCCCGAACTTTGTGCTTAATTGTGAACAGACCCCTTAACATAAAGTCAAAGAATCTTTAACCTTGCAAGTCTTTCCCGGTAGATTGCCTACTGTCTATGAGACTTCTTCGGTCTCATGTTCAACCGGAATATGATTATCGTCTACTGCCGAGTCGGACCTACTCGTTATAGGCCCTCTTCGCACTTCCCTGTCCTCGAATGTGGTGTTTCATCAGTCCCGCGTAAGGCTGGGAGCTACTCGTATATGGGACTCGTTCCAGCGTTGTCATGTCAGCTGGAAAGGGGGTGTTTTATAAGTCTTTTCGCTAGTAGATCCTCCGCCTTAGTGGCATCATGTCTGGCGGCCCGGGCTGCTTACTTTCTAGTCTTTCGCCACGTCGATTGCCTAACCTCGCAACTTTAGAACCTCGTCGTTCACTGTTAAGACAGGTTGTTTACTAAGTCTTTCCCGCGTGAGCGTCCCATTCGGAAGATTAGACTTTCTTCAGCTCGTCAACAGCTGGCCAACAAGCATGTTTCTCGTCTTCCCGAGTCGCTCTCCTCGAAAGGATTATTTCCTCGCTCATAGCGTGGGGCAATGAGACCTTAAGTCTCGTCCCGCGTAGTGCACTACTCGAAAGTTAGACTTCTTCCACATCATGTCAGTGGGAATAAATGTGATGCTCATGGCAGCCTGATGGCCACGCATGTAGGCGCGTCCACTTCATGACTCCAAATAAATCCACGGCGTGGTCAGGTGTACCCCCGAGAAAGATACCTGTGCCTCCAATTTTATGAAGCGCCCAGCTTGTGATCCTCTGTAAGGATATCTCTCGAGACCTGGTGGATAAAACAATACCCCCCCAAACATATATGTTTAGCATATAAGGGCTCTTCCATGAACGCATATCTGTTTACCTCATCGGCGTTCCTGTTGGTAGCACCAGCGCTCCTAGCATTTCAACACTCAGCCTGCGGGCGGCCCACCTGTTAGCATGCTACTTAGGAATCATATCTTGGTGGCTGCTAATCAAATATCCGCCGGCCTGAGCGCCGCCCTAGTCCAGCAATAAGCTCTATAAGAAAGTAATCACTCATCGCCTGCAATGTAGATGAGTTTTTGTGTCGCGGGTAACCCACCCACAAATCCAACTCCGCCAAACGAGAAGAAGCCATCCTTATTCACTAAGACTTTTCTGACTTATGTTCTGGCATGCATGCCTGGTTGCACACGTGCTCGAGCCGATATATCGCAGGATCTGCTTGCCCTCCTCAGGGTGTTGCCCGGTGCATGAGAATCGGGTGCGCTTTGAACGATGTAGCTTCTCTGACTTCAGGAGAGCGAGCAGGGTGGTACCCGATCCTTGATTGCTAGGGATTGGCTAGCGACCTCATGGGGCCATACCTAGCCCAACAGAGTTATGGCAATGGAGTACCCGAACCTTGCTTGCATAGGATTCGGCTTAGTGAACCGCTCATGGGGCGTACCTCACCCAGCCGAGTGTATAACGACCCCCGACTAGTGCCGGAAGTCGGTTGTCAGCTCACATGGAGCGTAGCCGAGGAAGATACTCCCGACTGGCGTAAAGTACTCGGTATAGTGAGCCCTTATGGAGCATCCCGAGTGTATTTTGGCAGACTTGTCCAGCAGCCAGGCGTAGGAGATAGGCCTTCGCAGCCTGAATTCTGTCACGCGTATCCAGAGCTGGCCTGCAATACCAAAGATATCGGACTGAGTAGCATCTGATGATGGAAATTCACCCGAGTAAACGTTATTTGTTCATATATGTATACGGATTTTTCTCTTTTTGACATTAATCTTCCCGAGTAGTTGAACCCGTTATCGTTTAACCTTTGCCGACTAGTCATAGCCCCTAGCGCGGGAGTTGGGCTCATGGCTCTTTCCGACACGCGTTTTTGGGGTGATCTGAGTTCGTGCTTTCCATGGAGCAAGTTTTCACGGATCAGGGTTTATGGCTACTCAGTACTTTTTGCAATCATTTACGAGCAAAAACCAGAGAAGAGTGCAGCTATGTGCACCTATTGGTGAAGCGGCATTGGGCAAGGCGAGTGATAGAAATACTTTATCAGGAAGCGACTTGCTGTTCGGTATTCTTGGAAGTGGG